>JABLUY010000127.1:20919-106160 GCA_013306675.1 Thraustochytrium sp. TN22 | reverse complement strand
GCCGCCGCCGCCGCCGCCGCCGCCGCCGCCGCCGCCGCCGCCGCCGCCGCTGCCGACGAGGTCTGCGCGCCCGTACCGCAAGCGCCGGGCCGAAACAGGGCTCATAAAATGATAGCCTTCGGGACCGAAGAGGGCGCGGAGAGCCGCGGCCAGGAGGACCACGCCCGCGACGCGCGCCCTGGGGCTGCTGGCCACGGCGCGCGAAATCAGCCTCCGCGCGAGCTCTTGCATGCTCGCATGCTCTCTCCTTGCGTCGATGTCCGGATGTCTGGATGTCTGGTTAGCTGGCTGCGGTTCGTTCGTTCGTGCCTCGAAGGTTGCGGTCGCCGGCGGCGCCGTAGGGATCGAGGCGGGGCGCTCCCTCTCAATGGTGATTGATTACCTTCCCTACGGCGCTTTTAGGGTGAAGCTGCGGAGGGCGGCACCCTGAGGGCGGCTCGGGACGCCGCCGCTGGCGCTGGCAGTGTTGATGTCAGCCTGATGACGGACTCGGAGGACTCAGAAACAGCAGGCAACAAAAAACATCATGACACACAGAGGAAGAAGCGTACGAGACGCGAGCATCAGTCGAGCAGCTTGGCAACGCGGTCGAGGATCTCGCGGAGGTGCGGGTGTGAGTCCTGGACCTTGAGGAGCGTCTGACGAATGGTCTCGATCTGGTCGCTGGACTGGTCGAGCATGATGTCAGCCTCCTCCTCTGAAATTGGCGCATCGGCGGCCGGGTTGCGAGAAAAGTCGATGTAGCGCTGCACGAGCGCGCGCGTGCGGTTGAGCGTCTCGATGTTGCGCTGCTTCTGGTAGAGCGCCTCATTGATGGCGGTCTTGCTTTGCGCGATGGCGTCTTCGACCTCGGCGAACTGGTTGGAAGCCTTCTCGAGCTCGAGACTCATGTTCTCGGACTCTTGGAGGCGGTCGGCGATACCGCGCTCGAACTCAAGGCAGTCGGCGGCGTGGCGCTTGGACTCCTTGCGCTCGAGCTTGAGCTTGCGGTGCAGCTCGGCCTGCGTGAGCTCGGCAATGTAGTCGTCGGTGCCGGGCTTGGCGCGGCGGCCGGGCGCCTGTGCACCGGCCTTGGCGGCGCCCTTGCGGCGCGTGGCGATAGTCTCGCGCTTGAGGATGGCCATCTCCATCTCCTTGACCATTTTCTCCTGCTCGCGGTGCAGGTTGCCGAGGCGGATCTTCATGCGGTGGATCTCCTTCTCCATGGCCTTGACCTCGGACTGGCCCACGGTCGGGTCGAGCGCCTCCTGCGTCTCCTTCTCGAGCTGGATCTTCTTCTCCCAAAGCTTGATCTGGCGCTCGGACTCCATAATCTCGTCCAGGAGCGCCTGCTTCTCGAGCTTGGTGCTCTCGATGCGCGCCTCGGCGTCGACGGATTGGGACTCGAGCTCCTTGAGCTCGTTGACGAAGTCCGCCTGCATGACCTCGTTGGCGTTGGCCAGCGAGTCCTGCTTGTCCTTGTGCTCGGCAATGAGCCCGTTGAGCTTGTGCATGTCATTGTGCATGCGGCGCACGCGGCCCTCGAGGTCTTTGAGCTCGGCGGTCTGGGCGCGGATGCGGTTATCAAGGCGCGTGCGCTTCTGCTGCAAGATGGTCTCCGTGCTGGTGAGCTCGTGCACCGTGGTGCTCTCCTGCTCCATCTCGTTGACAACCTGGACGAAGTCGGTCTGCAGCTTGAGCCAGGTGCGCTCCAGTTCGCGATTCTGCGTCTGCAGCGCGGCGGTCTCGCGGCTGACGTTCTTGATGGTGGCCTCGAGCGGACCGAGGCTCTCCGGCTCATCCTGGTTGGCGGCCATGACCTCGAGCTTGCGGTTGAGGCGGTCCTTGACGTACATCTTCTTCTCAATCTGGTCGTGCCGCTGGCGGATCTCGAGCTTGTACTTTTCGATCATCTTGTCCTTCTCGTCGAGGTCCGCGGCGAGGCGATTGACCTCCTCCTGGAGCTGGTCGCCGTGCGCCTGCGTGTTGAGGCGGTCGATCTTGATGCGCGACAGCTCGTTCTCCGTGGTGGCCACCTCCATCTCCTTGGCGTGCACGTCCTTTTGCAGGCGCGCCGCCTCGCGGGCGAGGTTCTTGGCCGCCTTGCTCATGGTCGTGCGCTCGTTGAGCAGCGCCGAGGTCTGCTCCTCGAAGCTATGGCGCTGGCGGTCCACGACGCCCACCTGGGCCTGCAGGCTCTTGATGGACTTGTTGCAGGACGCCAGCATGCCCTGCAGCTTGTGCGCCTCGCCGTCCTGCTGCTCGAGTGACTTCTTGAGCATGCTGTACTGGTCACTCAGCTTGGTGTACATTTTCTCGTACTTTAGCAGAGCGTCCTCCACCTGCTTGAGCGCGTGCTCCTGGCGCACCTTGCGCTCCACCAGCTTCTCGCTCTCGAACTGCACCTTGGACGCGCTGGTTTTGTAGCCCTCGATCTCGGCGCGCGTGGCGCGCAGCTCCTCCTTCTTCTCCTGGATTGTGCGCAGCATGGCCTCGTGCGCCTCGTCGCGCTTCTGCAGCGCGATGAGCGTGCTGTTCCACTGCTGCATCACCTGCTTCTTTTCGAACTGCGTGGTCTGCATCTCCTTCGAAGCCTCGCGCAGCGTGTTTTCCGCCGCCTGCGTCTCCTCGTGCTGCGACTGCCGCTGCGCCTCCACGAGCGCCACGTCCTCCTGCAGCTGCTTGACCTTCTCCACGCGCGAGTCGATGTAGAGGTCCTGCTCCTGCTTCTTCTTCTCCAGCTCACCCACGGCTTCCTCGGTCTTGTGCGTTGCGCGCCGCATCACAGCAATCTCGCCGCGCGTCTCTGCCAGGTATGACTCCACCTGGCGCACGGCGGCCTTGACCGCGTTCTCCTCCTGTTGCGCCGCCTTGACCTTGTCCTCGGCCAGCTTCACCTCACGCTCGCACGTCTCCAGGATACGCCGCCGCTCGCGGGCATCCTGCTCCGCGCCCGTGCGGCTCTGCGCCGTCTCCGCCAGGTCATTGTGGGTCTCCTCCAGCTGCACCTGCAGGCCGGCCAGCTGCTGCTGGAGCCCGTACAGCGTCACGCCCAGCGTCTCGCGGCTCTGCTTGGTGCGTCGCAGGTCCTCGCGCAGGTCCTCCAGCTCCAGCTCCTTCTCCTTGAGCTCCGTCGCCTGCTGCTTGCGCAGCATCTCCTGCACGGAGTCCAGCATCGGCGTCTGCCCGATGGCGCGCACGGCCTCCTCCGCGTCCTCGCGCGTCGCAAACGCGCCATGCCTGCCCTCCTCCTCCTCCTCCTCCTCCTCATAGTCAGCATCGCCATCTTCCTCGGCGCCCTGCACGGCGTCCTCCTCGCGCCCGTAGGCGTCCTCCTCCGGGTCGCGGTCCGCCATCGTCCTCTGCCGCGCCCGGCACCCCACCTCCACGCAGCGCCACTCCACGCCACGCCACGCCAGGCAACGCCACGCAACGCCACGCAACGCAACGCCACGCAGCGCCGCGCCGCGTGCGCCTCGCTCGCGCTCTGTGCGCGTGCCGGGCCTCCGCCCCGCTCGGCGCCCTCGATTCCGCCGCAATTCGCTCTCGCGCACGCGCGTGTCCGTTGACCGCGCGGCGCGCGCACGGTCCCGCTTTCCGGTGCCGCCGAACCGGTACCGGAAAGCGGGACCGCTGTCGGGACCCGCGGCAACGGCAGCAAGGACGCGGAGCAGCTTGCGCCGCAGACCCGGACTCGTACGCCCCGAGCTGCGCGGGCGAGGCGGGCGCGGCCTGGTGGGCCAGGACGCACGCGCACAGCGCGACCTCCGGCCAGCCGGCCCGGCGCGGCGCGGCTGCGGAGCGAAAGAACGGAGCGGCGGAGGCGGGATGCAGGGCGCGGCCGCGGCAGCGGCGCTGGACGAGCGCCAGCTGCGGCGCGAGCTGGAGACGGCCGCGGAGGAGGACAGGCGGCGGAAGGAGGTGGACGAGATGAAGAAGAGGTCCGTGATGACGGCCAGGTCGTACCACGAGTTCAGGAACCTGGTGGCGTGCGCGCATGACGGACAGAAGCCCGTGTCGCGCAAGGAGATGGACTTCATTGGCAACCCGGGCAAGGCGGAGGGATTCATGTATGCGCACCAGCGCAAGTCCGACTGGAGGTCTGGCTTCAAGGGGTCCGCCACTGCGCGTCAGCTGGCGCAGCGCGGCGCCGCCGCGGCGCCGGGCGCTAGCGGCGTGCGCGAGCCCGTGCGGGCGCCGACCTGCGCGCAGGACTTTGAGCGGCTCTGGCGTCGGCGAGACCTGACTACGTCGGAGCGCGCGACCGCGGCGCTTGACATGGATGTGGGCAAGGTCTTCGCGGCGGGCGTGGACGACCTGGCAGGCCTTCTGCGGCCTTTTGTGGACCTGCTCGACGCCGCGCAGCCGGTCGACGCGGGCAAGCTGCGCGCGCTGCTCGGCGGGCTCTCCCGCGCGCCTCGCTTCGACCTGGCGCTTGACTTCCTCGGTGGCAGCGAACGGTCTCTCGTGGCGCGTGTTGTACGGCACGCGCTCGCCGACCAGGGCGAGGGCGAGGGCGAGGCTAGTGGCAACCAGTCGCCCCAGGCTGGCGTCGAAGACCTCGAGGCATCGTACGCCAAGGCCTTGGTGTCGAGCTAGGCCTCTAGCTCTCTAGAGAGCTATAGAGGCCCTCGCTAGCTAGCTAGAGCTAGAGAGCTGTGCGTGAGTGGGTCAGTGACCGGATCAGTGTATGAATGAGTGAGGGCGCAGACAAACAGGACTGATAAAATAGGAAAGCATTGGTGTATGTGGGAATAGGTGGTACATGTATAAAACGCAGGTTTCCGTGGTAGGACGCGAACTGCATCCACATCAGGCTCAGCGGCAAGAGGGAGTAGTCTCCTAATGAGAACACAGGCAGCACGCAGCCAGACTGCACGCAGCGCCACGCAGTCAAGCGCGCTTCATGCCAGGGTGGGCGGCCCGTACGCGTTGTCCTCGGAGACGCACTCGTCGGAAGGCGCCTTGACGCGTTGGCGCGGAAGACTTCTCTGCTGCCTGCGGTGGCACGCCACGACCGCGAGCCCAATCAGCACGATGACCACCATGACCACCACCGACACGCGCAGGTCCTCGTCATCGGTCGCGCGCAGCGTGCGGCGCAGGCGCTGGCCGGCGGCCAGTGCCGACTCCATCTTTGGCCCCTGGGCGCTGGCCACCGTCAGCCACGCTCGGGCTCCTTGCTCCACCGAGCACGTGAGTCAAGGCAGCGAGCGCGAGCTCGCGTGCCACCGCCCGCCCGCCCGCTAGCCGCGCCGCGCCGCGCCGCGCCGCGCTGCAGCTCTGCCTCGCCCGTCACGCGCCGCGCCGTCCGGCACGGTCGGGGCCCGGCCGGGGTTTTCCATCAACATTTGCACAGCCACCATGACGGCGGGAGAGAGGGAGGGAGGGAGGCGCAACTTGACTGCCAGTCCCCGCGCGCACCAGCGCGCACCCGCAGAGGAGGGTGCGCGCGGCGCTCGTGACCGGTGACTCGGGTCAGGGCCGCGCGGCGCTGCGGTGCGCCGAGTCGGAGGCTCATGGCATGCACGAGGATGCGTCACTGCACTGTGCTGCGCTACATGACGCGATGGCCGCGCGCGCGGGGCTAGCCGCTCGTGCCAGTGTGGCACGGGTTGCGCGACGACGTGCCGTGGCGTGCGGCTGGAATTGCTGCTTGGTGAGTCTTGTTGTGGTTTTGCGAACCATGGGACCAAGTGTGGGAGGGCAGCAGCACAGGACAGGGCAGCGGAACTTGGAGTTCCGCTGCTGCTTGCATGCAGGCTTGAGCCCGCAGGCTTCGGCCGTGGCGCGGCGCGGCCGCGCGGCCAGAGCCGGGGCCAGAGCCGAGCAGGACAGAGCGGAGCGGAGCGGAGCAGAGCAGAGCAGAGTCGAGCCGGCCAGCCGGGGCCAAGGTCTGGCTGGCCTGGCGTTGCCAGAGGGCGCGCGCCTGGCAGGCGTGCCGCAGGACGAAAGATGGCGCACCAGACGGAGGCAGTCGCGGCCGGGTACGGGCAGGGTCTGCTGGATGTCGTGGAAGGGTCGACGTGGACTGCGCCGCGGCAGTCGTCGGCGTCAGCGTACCGGTGCAGCCTTCGACGCAGCGCGAGACGCGCGACAATGCACGCTTCTGTGCATGAGGCCAAGGAGGAGCAGGATCATGAAGAGGTCGTGCACCTCATGGAGGCAAGCACACAGTTCCCGGCGTCGCTCATGAGCAGGCCGCGCACCGCGATCCGCTTCGCGCAGACCCTGGACCACATGAGCGAGGCCGGGCTCGCCTCACCCACGCAGTCGACGGCGGCGCGAAAGCTACGCCGCGACTTGGCCGTGGAGGAGCCGTGGCGGCGGCGCACCAGCGTCTCGCAGCGTGTCTCAACGCAGGGCGTGCGCCGCCGTCCGTCATCCGCGTTTGGCCCGCGCGCAACGATGCGGCGAAGCGAGCCGCGCATTGCGGTCCGCCAGGTACCCACCGAGGAGGCGCAAAACGCGTTCGTGGCGAGGTTTTCGGGTCTGCTGAAGGAGCCCAGTGAGCGCGCGCAGGATCTGCGCGAGCGGCGCGCGCTCTTGGAACGGCTCATCCGCGATTTGGAGGACGCCGAGGAGGTCCCCGCGCACGTGGCCGACTTTGCGAAGTCGCTGTGACGAACTGCGCGAAGGCCGCAGAAGGTAGGAAGTGGCTGTATCTGAAAGGAAATTGTGTTTCGAGCTCTCGTGCACGACCGACAAAGGATCATCATCATCATCATCATCATCATCATCATCTCATCGCCTTATGCGCACGTAAAAGGCGCCCTGGTGACCATTGCCGTCCTTGCCAATCGCGTAGGAGTAGTCCTTGCGGTCGAGGTACTCGCGGACGAGGTCAAAGAGCTTGTACAGACGTTGCGTGGTGTGGTGGCCGGAGCCGGTGATGACCCAGACGTAGCCGGAGGTTGGCTCGTCGGCGTCGGCGTCGTAGAGCGGCGAGGTAGCGAGCATCTTGTCGAGCACAACCTCGAAAGTGTAGGCGGACTGGAAGTGCAGATCGAGGACGCCGACATGGCTGTGCACGCGGTTAGCTTCATAAAAGCGCTGGATTGGGTCTGGAATGTCAAAGGCTGACGGGTTGCGCGCGGCAGCGTCCACCCAAAGCTCCTGCGGGATGCGCATGGTGCGTGTGATGGCCTTGCCGTTCTGCTTCACGCCGGCGCCTGCAGCGGCCCCGGACGAAGCCGCCGGCGAGGGGTGCGCGGTGCTGAGCTTGAGACGCTGTGCCATGGTGAGCGCAACGCTTTCCACCTCCGTGGAGGCCGGCGGCGGGAGTGCGAGCGCCTCGGCAGGCGTGGGCATGCTCGCGGTGTCCCACGGACTTGAGGCCGCAGCCACCTGCGCGGTGGCGGCCGGCAGCGAAGGCGTCCAGTCGCCGGCAGCAGCGGCGGCGCCGCCGGTGGTGCTGCCAAAGGGCGTCGCGAGGCCTGGGCCTGCTGCGGCAGCCCACGGGTTGTTGTCGCCCGCTGGGGTGCTGGACGTGAGGGACGGGCTCCCAAAGAGCGGCTGCGGCGCCGCCTGAGAATGGTCCGCCGCCAGCTGCGCGTCGCCGCTGGCCCCGTCGTGGCCGGCCGCGGGCCACCAGCCACCGGGCTCAAAGGCCTGCTGCGCGTGCAGGTCCTGCTGGAAGTCGCCGCCCTCGTACTGGTGCGCATCGTCCGCAAAATGCTGGTGGAGGTAATCCTCCTGCTGGAACGCCTGGTGCGCCTCGTAGTAGTCATCGGACTCGTGCTGCTGGTGGTGGTGGCCCTGGTGCTGCTGGCTAGGCTGCTGCGTTTGCTGCAGGTAGGCGTGCGCGTGGGAGTCTGCGTAGAGGCCCGCGTGCGCGGGCTGCGCCTGCTGTATGGCCTCCATTTGGCGCTGATGCGCCAGCATAGCGGCCTCGTAGGCCTCCTTCTGGCGCTCCTGGCTAGCGATGCGTGCAGCCAGGTCGGCGTCGGCCGGCGCCGCGGCGGAGAGCTTCGGCTCGTCGTCCGGGTGCTTGTAGAGGCAGTTTTGCGTGCGGCAGTGCTTGCCGAAGCGGCACGGGCGCGAGGCGAACTTGGCCAGCAGGCGCTCCTTCTCCTCCGCCGAGACATGCTTGTTGCGGCACTTGCGCCCGAACAGGCAGCTGTCCGTGAGGAACGGCATGCAAATCACGTCATCGTTCACAACGTGCTTCTTCGGGTGCCGGTACGCGCAGTCCTTGCGCGTGCACGCGGCGCCGTACGTGCACATTGGCATGCGCTGCGTTGCCTCCCAAGTTAGTCAGCCCGCCCGCCGGCCGACCCCGGCGCGCTCTCTCATCGGACGAGCGCGCGCTCGCGCGCTGGCGCGCGCGCGCGCGCTCGCGCGCGCTGTCGCCGCCAGGTGGCATGCGTGGCGTGCACGTCAACCGGCCGCGCCCTGCCCGTTCCCGACGCACCTGGTCATGCTTGGGCCCCATGGCCTGCGGCCTGCGGCCGGCGCGCGCGGCCGCCGCCCGCCCCCGCCGCTCGCGCCGCGCGAGCGCTGCGCAGCGCCGCGCTGCGCCGCGCACAAGCGCAGCGAGCGGCCTTGCTCGCCGCCGGCGCCGTGCCCGACGAGCTACTTTCGAAGGACTCGGAGACAGAACAACATGATCGCGCGCCTACGGAGACAACGAGCACAACCCAGCAGCGAAGCGCGGGAGGACTTGGTCAAGATCGTCGAGGGCGTCATCGGCCTCGTCATGGGGCGCTTCAAGACTTGAGGACTCTTCAAGACTTGACTTGACGGGAACAACGTGAGGCCCGTGGGCGGGGGGCGGAGACAGAGGTGCTGCGTTTGCTCCGCGCCGCGGGCTGCTTCCGAAGATGGATCATCTCGCCGCCAGGCGAGATGATGCACGAGTCAGCACGACTGCTGGCTCACAGGATGAGGCCTCGTTGAGCTTGCTCGCCGCCGCAAGGCTCGCTCGTTGCTGTCTTGATATAAGTTGATAAGTCGAAGCCGCCGGGCCTGGCGGGCCAGATGCCTAACTGTCAACTGGCAAGTCGGACCGGAGTCGGCGAGCTTGCCAAGCTCTCTACAAGCTTCTTTCCCTTGACAGTGAGTCGGGCTCGCCCGGCGCCAAGGCAGCAGAATGAATGCTTTTCACTCGAGTCGAGCCTGTCTGTGACTCGGAGCTCGCCCCGCCGGCGATGCGAACGTGCGAACGGGAACTGGAACGAGGATGAGCGAGGACAAGGACTAGCTAGAGCTAGGCCTAGGCCTAGAGCGAAGACTGACGCGGACTGACAGCGAAGCGGCCTCACAGTCAGCTGCGAGACTCACAGAAAAGGCGCCTTGGGCAACTGTGAAGTTGCTGTCGCTGAAGCTGTCAGTGAGTGAACCCGAGCTCAAATCTAGTGTTCGAGGCATCCTCAGCGGCTGCCGCGAATTGCGATCTCGCGTGCCAAGCGCGAGCTGGGAGCTGGCCGTGCGCGTCCTGGCGTCGAACGACAAAGGTAAGTCAGACAGCAGACTGTGAGTCAGCGCTGCACGGGCCCCAAAGTAAAGTTAGGCCTCACTAGCTAGCTAGCTAGAAAATGCTGGCGGCCAACGCAACGGTGACTGGTCCTTCACATTTCGCGGGTGACTCGCGGTGAGTCGGAGAGCTCGGCGCTTGAGTGGCTGTCGAAAGCTAGCTAGCTCGAAGCCTGGGTCCTGGACAAGCTACAAGGGCTTGGCTGCAGCATGCGAACGGCAGGTCAGAGCGTCCTCTGACGCTTTGAAGAAGCTAAGAGAAAGAGCTTGTCAAATGGATGACGGACAGATTTGTGCTTCACCAAGTTCACCGACCACGGCCAGTGACGGCCTGCCGAGATGTGGAAGCAGATGATGGACGCGCGGACCCACAAGCATTGGCTGGCAGCTGGCTGGCTGACCGCTGGTGGCTTCAAGTTGCGGAGGCCGAGACTTTGTCCCGGGCGCCACGATGCGAGCCAAGCAAAACACGGCGAGACAGCCGCGAGTCCCGACCAGTCGGACCCGGTCCCGGACCCGAGGGCCGAGGCTTGACCGAGACCGCGCGCGCAGCAGCGCGCAGCAGCGCTGGGCTGGGCGCCTCCGCTTCCAAGGGCCGGGGCGGCAAGTTTCCCGTGGCCAAGGGTGAGTTGAAGACAACCACTCGACCGTCTCCCGCCGGTCTCCGCCTCGGCGTCGACACGCCACCACGTGGCACTTTGATGAAGGGTGGTCCGAGTCTAGCTAGCTAGCCGCCGGGGCTCGTCCCGGCCGTCCGTCCCCAAGCCAACCGCTGCGCGCATTTCGCCGGTGCTTTCCACTGCACTGACACGCGCGGGAACCATGCGGCGTGGCGTGCACGAAGGCGGCGCGCGCCGCCTTTCTTGCGCTGGCCCACGGGCAGGATGACCACCCCGTCGCCGCCAACGAGCCAACGCAGCTCATGAGGTCGCACACTAGCTAGTGCGTGCAGTGCGCTGCCGCGGCCAGCGGCTGACTGGTTGCCAACTTGCCGAGCATCGTCCACGTCACGACGCCGCGCAGCGTGCGCCTCGCCTCGCCGCGCGATCACGACCCGCCCCGCCCCGCCCCGCCCCGCGGCCGAGCACCGCACGGCGCACGTGCACGCGCTGCCGAGACCGGGCACTGGCAGCCACCCAGCCAACCAACCAGCCGGCTGGACTGGCTGGCTGGCGACCGCGCCGTGCCGCCGAGTCGCCGACCCCGCGGCGCGCCGTTGCCGCGCCGGCGCCGCGGTGCTGGACGAAGCCGGGGTTGTGCGCACTGACTGCCGTGACGTCACGACACGCCAAGGACGAGCACGAGGATGAGCATGATGCCGCTGCTTGCACGGTGCGGCGGTGCCTGTAGGCAGGCGTCGCTGCAGCGCGAGCGAAGTTTTTTTGAAATTTGGAGAGAACTTCGCAGCGCGGCGCCGCCACCGGACGCCGCGTTGCGCTTCGCCGCGCCGCGCCGCGCCGCGCCGCGCCGCGCCGCGCTGCGCAGCGTCCCCCCCTCCCGAGGCTGACTCGCAGCGCCGCGCTGGCAGGGTTCCGCGCGGCGGGGCGGGCCGGGCCGGCTGGGCGGCGCAAGCATGCGCGACGCCGGGCGGGGCGAGGCGACCACGTGGCCGCCGGCCAGCCAGCCCGGGCGGGCGGGCGAGCTCGGCGCGCGAGCGAGCGAGCGCGAGCGCGCGCGCGAGGCCACGGTGTGCCGCTCGCGCGCGCCGCCGCGCGCCACCCTTCTTCTCGCGCCCCTGCGCTGGCGCCGCGGCGCGCGCCCTTCCAGCGGCGCAGGGCCAGGCTCCAACTACCCAACTAGCCCACCTGACCGGCCAGCCATCACGGTGACTCGGAGAGAGAGGGCGGCTGACGTGGTGGCGCGCGGGCGCGGCGCGCGGCGGCGAGGCGCGGCGGCGGCGGCGCGCGGGCGAGGCGGAGCGGCGGCAGCCGGGCCGCGCGAGCCGAGGCGCAGCGCACGGCCGCGGCGGAGCCGAGCGGAGCCGAGGAGCGCGGCACGGGCTCGGCGCGTGCAGCAGGCGCGCACTGCAGTGCAGTGCAGGCGGCCGGGGAGAGGTGCATTGCTTCGACCAAAATCACTCACAGGGCTGGGAGCTTCGGGACGTGACTCGTGAGGCGCGCGCGGAAAGCAAAGGCAAAACACGAACTCACCTCACTCACCCGCGGCGAGAGGAACCATGCTGCTGGTGCGCGTGGACGAGCAGATGGCGCGGCTGTACGAGACGGCGGCGACGTGGCGGTCGTCGCTCGCGGCGCTGGTGAAGGAGTCCGTGGGCCGGCGGCGCACGAGCGCGCCGGCGAGGCGCAAGAGGCGCCAGCGGACGGTGACGTGCTCGAGCGAGGAGCTGCGCAGGCACGTCGCGAACGATGACCCCGTCAAGCTGCTGGCCAGCGAGCCCGCGCTGCGCCACGCCGCGCCCGCGGCGTGCTCCTTCACGGAGGTGCTCGTGGAGTGCAAGCAGGCGGCGCTCGTGCGCGTAGAGCTGCTGAACGAGGAGGAGTTTCACGACGCGCGCACCGGTGACGAGGACGACCTCCCGCCCGTGCCGGAGCGCCCGGCGGACGACTCGCAGGCCGCCTTCCTGCAGCGCATGTGGGACAACCTGCACGGCGCCGACGCCAACGCCAAGGCCGACGCCGGCCCGCGCTGGAAGGGCGCGCGCTCGCGGAGCGTCCTCGCGCAGGACATGCGCGACCGCCTGCGCCGCGGCGCGCACGCCAACGAGCTCGCCGACACCATTGAGGGCCTCACGCTCGGCGTCTGAGCTTGCTTTTCTTTTCCTACGCACACCGCGACTCACAACAACAAGACGACCGGTCCGGCGTTTGCGTTTGCAGCCAGCCGTGCGTGGCGCAGGGGCGTCGTGCGCAGCCGCGAAGCAAACCGAAGCGCGTCTGGAATCAGGTCTCCTTTCATTTTTGTCAAGGCGGGCTGCACTGACTGTGAGCACTGTATTTACTCCGTTCACTCGCCTGCGTAGCGTCGAGGTCGTGGGCGACCTCGATGCTGCGTCAGGTGTAGTGGCGGTGGGCTCGAGCAGCTCTCCACCCTCTCCGAAGTAACACGTGAACAAAAAGTACTCGAACATCATGCCTTTTGGAGTGTCTCTTGCCGGACCAGACCGCGCGAGCATTTGATGAGCTGCTGCTGCTCCGCAGTCTTCACGGCGCGACCAGGTGCAGTGGCGGAGGGCTGCAGGAGCTCGTTCGAACTTCATGCCTTTTGTGGATCATCCTCTTGTCACACGCTGCTCCGCAGTCTCGTGCTGCGGTTGCACCGAGGTCGCGAGCATGCTCGAGCAGCTCTCCACCCTTTCTGAAGTAAACACAGAAAACATTCTTTCATTTCACATCACTCTTACTTTCCTCGTCAATCTCGTCACTCTCGTCACTCTCGTCACTCTCGTCAATCTCGTCACTCTCGTCACGCTTACAATCTATTTGAACTCCTTTTGCCGGAGCGAACCGCGTGCTTGGTGAGCTGCTCCGCAGTCTCCCGCCGCGCCTGCACCGAGGTCAGCAGCGCTGCGCGCGTGCTCTTCACGGCGTCAAGAGCTGCCGTGCACGGCTCGGCGAGCCACTCCAAGAGCAGCGTCAGCTTGATCATAACCAACCTGCCCAGCATTTGCGAGTACGGCCAGGCCACAAGGCGCGCCAGTGCCGCCTTGGCACGCGCCTGCGCGCCCCGCAGGTCATCCACGGCGTCCAGCTCCGCCCACAAGCTCGCCCGAAAGGCGGCCGCCTCGCGTCGGGCCGTGCCAGCGTCGCCGCTCGCGCCCTTGGACACAAGGCAGCCCGCGCGCACGAGCGCCGGCGCCAGCACGTCGCCCGCCCCGTCCGGGAGCTCATACCGGGTCACGCACGAGGAGAACTCATAGTAGTATGTGTCACCGTCCTCGTCCAGGAACGGCACGTGCGTCTCTGCCGCCTGCGAACCGCCGGCACGCGCGGCGTCCGAGCCCAGCACACGCTCCGCGTCCAGCACCAAGCTGTAAAACGCGTCCAGCGGGTGCGCGCGCGAAATGGCAAAGGTTTCCTGGTTCGCAAAGAAATGCTCCGTGTGGAATTCGTCAAAGCACAGCTGCCACTGCGCCGGAATTGGCGCCAGCGCCGCCGCCTTGGCGATCCACATCAGGTGCGCCTCCTCCGGCAGCGAGATGCCCAGGTACGCCGCCATCTCAAGCACGTCCTCGGGCGCCAGCTGCCTCCGGAACGAGGCAGGCGCGCGACCCGCCAGCCGCCGCAAGGCCTCCCCACTCCCGTGCAGCCACCACACCGGGCGCAACCTGTCCTCCGGCAGCGGTCGCGGCATCGGCAGGTCGCCCAGGTTCGCCGTCTCCGCCTCCGGGTCAGCGCCGGGGTCCACAAGGCAGGCTGCGGCCGCCGCGTAGTCCGCCACGTCGCCCAAGGGCTGCACGCGCTGTCGGCCGCCGCGTCGGCGCCGCTCCGCGCCCACGCGCCGCTGCTCGCGCAGTGCAGAGCCCACCTGGTCCTCCTCCACCTCGTCCTCGTCCCCGAGCACGCCGACGATCGAGCTCGCCCGCTCGCCCGTCACGGACGAGTCCTGGTCGTCCGCCAGGTTGCCGGCCGGGAGCACGCGGTTCTTGGAGCGCAGCGGGAGCGCCGAGGTCGGCCGGCGGCGTTTCGCAGCGGCTGTCGGTGCCGGCGCCGTGCCCAGAATGCTCTCGGCGGGCTGCTCCGTCTCGGCACCCACCTCGGCGCCCCAGCCGCCTGCGCGCCGAGCCATGCGGCGCAGCAGGGCCAGCTCCGCGCGCACGCTCTCGTGCTCGTCCCGCGGGCCCAAATAATGCGCGCTCTTGGGCCGCTCCGGGGCACCCATCGCACGCCGCGGCCCGCGGCAGATGCGGCCCTGCGTCTTTGCATCCAGCACGCGCTGCGCCTTGTCCTGTTTCAGCCGCTCGTACAGCCTGCGGAAAAAAGGGTCCAGCGGGTGCTCCCACTGCGTCTTCTGCGCCGCGTCATCCTCCCGCCAATAGTACACGTCGCCGCGCCCGGTCGCCGACTCGTCGCGCGCCTGCCGCCACCCGTCCGGCAGCGGCGCGTACAGGCATTCCTCCGCAAGCCACAGCCACTCCTTGTCCTCCTCCGGGTCCATGCCCAGGTAGATGGCAAAGTCCAAGATATCCTTGCGCGCCGGCGCCAGCCGCCGCCCGATCTCCTGTCCGCGCATGAACCATGCATCGGACCGCGACGATAGCGTGGTCGTCGTCGACGACGACGACGTGTGCCGCTGCAGTCCCGACATTGAAGATGGATCGCGTCGCTGCAGTGCTTCCACCTTGGCCTCCACATCGTTCTCTCCGTCGTCATCACCATCATCGATGACAATGAAGCTGTCCTGTGGGTCCTCGTCCTCGTCCTCGTCCACCTCGCTTGCGCTTGCGCTTGCGAGCTCCTCCTGCTCGTCACCGTCAAAGGAGGGCTCTGCAAGCGTCAAATCGTCCTCCACGAGCACAAGTTTGTTCTCCGCCACGGGGTGCGCCTGGCCATCCCGTGCCGGCACGGACCGTTGTGCGCCAGCCCACCCCGTTGTTGACGACTCACGATCTTCTTCATTGTCCGCAACAGACGGATGCCGCGCGAGGTAGTCTGCCACGAGCGCAGCCAGCGCGTCCACATGAAATCCGCGCAGACGAGAGTCCTTGGCGAAACGCTGCGCGACGCGAAACACCTCCTCCTGCGAAAGTGCGACCACGCCGAGCGATGTGAGCCCATCCCGGAAGTCGCGCATGGACCGTGCACTTGCCAGCGTCTGACGGATCTCCTCGCGCACCTTGGCGCCCGACGTACAGCGAACGCCCCGCGCGAGGCGCGGCAAGACGTCCGCGTGGAAGCGCGGGTCACGCAAAAACCCCACAAAGTCGCACAGGAGCACGGACTCGCCGCCGCCGCGGCACGGCCGCATGGCCCTGTGCACGGCCTGCAGCTCGGCGTCAGAGAAGTAGGAGCACCGCAGGCGGCGCGCGAGCGCGCGCATGTCGGCCGTGCGGAGCTGGCCGTTCGCCGCGGCCTGTGCGCCCACCAGGTCGGCGAACATGACGTCCAGGCTCGTGTCGGCGCCCCACTCCTGCGCCTCGCGCAGGAGCCGCGCGCGGAAGCGCTCCACCGTGTCCCAGTCGGCGCCCCACGTCGGACTCAGCATCTCGAGAAACTCCGCGTAGCGCACCTTGCGCAGGCCGTCGCGGCAGCGGCCGCTGCCAGAATAGGCGGCCATGACGGCCTGGCAATCCTCGCTCGTCACGCCGAGACCCTCGCACAGACAGGTCTCGAAGAGGCGCGCTGGCAGCTCGCCGGCCTCGGCCTGGTTGGCTGTCTCCACGACGAGCGCCTCATCGAAAAGGTTGCGCCAGTCCATGCCCTTGTCCACGAAGAGCGCCACGCGGCCTCGCACGCGCTCCATCGTGGCCGCCCTGGCGCGGGCGTCTGCTGTGCGCCTCGCCACCTCGCGGTCCGGCGAGCTCGGCGACCGCACCACGGCCAAGCCGCCGGCGCGCAGCGGCTGCTGCAGCTGCTTGGGCTCAATGCGGAGCGCCTGAAACGGGTTCCCAAGCAGCTCGTCGCGCGCCACGTCCGCCGCCGCGTGCGTCTCCGGGCTCTTGGCTTCCTCGCGAATGGCCGTCCTGCGTGCCGCCCTCGTCCTGCGTCAGCCGCGCCCCGCTCCCTCGCGCTCCCGCTCGCCAACCTACATTACCCTTGCGCCATTCCTCGCCAAGCCGGCGACGCCCGTCCTCGCGCGCGTCGCGTTGGGCGTCGCCGGCGGCGCCGGCCTCGCCGGCCCTGCCTCCTCCATCATCATCTTGCCGTTCTGCGGCGCCTTGCTGCAGAGCACAGCAGGCAGGCAGCGCGGCCGCGCCCGCGAACGCTCGCGCTGCGCTGCCGCGTCCTGCCGCGCCGCCGCGCTCCCTAACTTCGAGTTAGGCTAGCTCGCTAGCTCTACCAGCTGGCCAGCTCTACGAACTAGCCAGGCAGAGCACAAGCTCGTGGCCTCGGCCTCGCAGTCTGCATTTTCTCTCTCTCTCTCTCTCTCTCTCTCTCTCTCTCTCTCTCTCTCCCGCCGCGCCTTGCCATTCTCCACGCCCTGCGCTGAGGCTGTTTTTTCCCTCGCCGAGGCGCGCCGCGGCGGGCCGTTGGGCGGGATCTCCCGCGGCGCGGCGGCGCCCCGGCGCCCGCGCGCGCCGAAGTACGCGCCTTAAAGGGCGCGGGCGCGGCGCGGCGCGCGGCAGGCGGCGTAAGGCGGGCGGCGCCGGATTGAGGCCAGATTTTGATGGGAGGCGCGAGGAGACAGAGGGAGAGAGAGAGAGAGAGAGAGGGCTGCCGCGCCTGCCGCCGCGCGCGGCAGAGCGGCTGGCGGCGGCGCGGGCGGCGGCGGGCTGGCGGGAGGCGCGCGGCGGCCGCGCGCGCTGGGCGCGGCGCGGCACGGCGCGGCACGGCGCGGCAGCGGCGGCGCGGCGCGGCGGCGGCCGCGATTTTGAATTGATTGATCGAATTGAATCTTCGCCGGCAGCCAGCGAGCGCGCTGCCAGCGGCGCGCGGGCGCGGCGAAGCGCGCGCGGGAGACGCGCTCCGCGCGCGAGCTGCGGCGGGAGAGCGCAGAGGAGAGACAGCGCGCGCGAGAAGCGCGGCGCGACGCGAGGCGAGGAGCGGCGCGGCGGAGGGGCGGCGGCGGCTGCTGGCTGCGGCGGCGGCCGCTTAGCAGGGGGCTAACGGGCCGGGCACCAACAGCGGTAGCAGCAGCAGCAGCAGCAGCAGCAGCAGAGCCGCCGCGGGCGAGGCGACGGGAGCGCGCGCGAGAGGGAGGGGAGGGCGGGTCCGAGCCAGGGTGGCAGGATGGGGTACTTCTGCTCGCCGGTGTTCTGGCAGATTCGGTTCCTGGTGGAGTCGTTGACGAAGAAGACGCAGCAGGCGTGCACGGCGGAGATCGACGAAATCGTGGCGCTGTACGGCCAAGATGCGGAGCTGTTCTGCCTGTCGTGCCTGGTGAAGGAAATCGACCTGAGCCTGGTTGGCCCGGGCGGCCAGAGCCAGCGCGATGCGCAGGTGCCCGCGGACATGCAGAGCAAGCTGAACGTGCTGAGCGAGCGCGTGGGCCTGCTGTGGCGCGCGCGGCGCGCGGACTTTGACGTGTGCATGCGGCGCATCCTGGAGGGCGCCGCAGCGCTGGCCAAGGAGGCCGCGGACGAGGCCGTGACGGCGGGTGAGCCGCCGGCGGGCCCCCGGGAGCCGCTGCGCGCGCTGGTCGTGCAGCAGCTCGAGCTAGTGTGCCGCAAGGTGCTGCGGCTCAACACGTCGCAGCAGCTGTGCGTTGGGCTGGGGCTCAGCGCCAGTGCGGACAAGAAGGTCTCGGACGAGGGCGCGCGCTTCCTTGTATCCACCTTATTTGAAAACATGGACATGAGCGACCGCGACGCCGACGTCGACATCGTGGCCAAGGTCGTATGGGTTCTGCGCAGCCAGCACGTGTTCTTGGCGGACGCCGAGCTGGGCAAGAGCTGCCTGCTCGCGCTGGAACACCGCCTGCCCGAGACCTTCAAGCGTCTCTCCGTGGCGCCCTTTGCGCTCGCGGACCCACTCTGCGTGGACACGCTCCAGGACGCCGTCTCGGGCGCGGGCGCCGACGTGCTCTCGCTCGCGCGCGTCGTGGGCTGCATCGGCATCGATGGCCTCATGGAGGACCTAGGGCCTTCGTGCACGGCCTCGACCGAGGCACTCAAGAGCGTGTTGGAGCCCCTCTGCGCGGACCGCCAGGCCAAGCTCAGCAGCGACGATGTGGCCGCGGCGCTTGGCATGATGGCACGCACGCAGACGGCCTTTCAGAGCGGCGCGCGCGCCGCCGACGTCGCCGGCGCCATTGTCGACCTGCAGCAGTCCTTCGCTATGCTCCGCACGGACGACAGCAAGCAGCAGCGCGCGGCAGGTGCCGCGCCACCTGGGATCGCGGACGGGTCCGCCGGCTGGGACGTCGGCATCTTCGTGCACGTGGCCAAGGAGCTCAGCGGTGGCAGCCTCGACGCGGACGAGGTGCTGGCGCGCCTGGGCGCCTGCGCCTGCGAGCTCGCGCCGGAGACCCTCGACCGCACGGGCTTCGACCTCATCGTGCGCACCTACAAGCTCATGAAGGGCGGCAAGCCCGTGCCGGGTCAGGTCTTCCTCGAGGCCTCGGGCGGCAAGAAGCTGCCCGGCACGCTCTGGGAGAACCGCGGCGCGCAGATGGCGCTCCTCTTCCACGCCGTCACGGCGCCAGCCGACGCCGTGTCCTTCGCGCCGCGCACCGGCGGTGCATCCGGCCCTGAGGTGGTGGCCGTGCCGGCCGGCGTGCAGGCCTCGCCCAGCGGCGCCTGGGAGTGCCGTGACCTGGTCGCCACGCTCGACGCGCTCGCTGGCTCGGGCTACTATCAGTTCGTCAAGGCGCTCTTTGAGCAGGCCGTCGAGCGCTACCCGGAGACGCTGCTGCTGGGGCTGCTGCAGATCCGGTCGCCCTTTGATGCCCTGCGCGAGGAGACCTACGCCGTGCTGCTGCCGCGCTTTCTGCATAGCATCCAGCAGAAGGTACAGCCGCTGCAGCCCAAGCTCGACACCGTCAAGGAAATGTGGAAGCTGAATCACTTCGTGCTGCTGCGCGCGCTCGTGGCGCTCTACGCGCGCGACGCGAGCTTCCTTCCCTTTGTCGTGGACATCGTGCGCCAGCAGCCCGATGGCATGGACAAGTTCCTCGACCTGCCCATCACCACGCTGGTCTTTGACGCCATCTGCTGGGCCTCGCGCACCGATCCACAGGAGTACGACCTCGACAAGTGGCTCGCGGACCGCGCCAAGACCGCGCTCTCGCAGGGCCAGGAGCAGGTCCGCGCCTTCGCGCGCAACCTCCTCAACTTTGTGCAGCGCAAGGCGGCGGCCGGGCAGCAGCCGCAGGGCCAGCCGCCGGTGCAGGGCGCCGGTGGCGCCCCGCTTACGCCGCGCGAGATTGACATCATCTTCTCTCGTCTCGCCGTCTTGGCGCAGGAGCCTGGTCTTCGCACCGATGACTTCATGGCGGAGCTCTCCAAGACCTACGAGGCCTGCGGCGGTCGCGGCAACATGCTGGGCGCGCCAGGCGGGCCCGGTGCCGGCTCCGCGGCGGCCGCTGGCCTCGCCAGCGCCGCCACCGCGGCGGCCGCCGCCGCGGCCTCCGGGCCCAGCACGCCTTCGGGCGATCGCGGCATGGACCAGCAGACGCGCGCCATCCTGCAGGCAATCTACGCTTCCAACGTGCCCCCCGGCGACACGGTCGAGGCGCTCGTGCGCATGAAGAACTCCAGCAACCCGATGGAGCAGAATGCCTTCAATGCGCTGGCGTCTGGCGTGCTGGACAAGTGTCTCGTGCTCGAGTCCGAATCCGAGCGCAACGTGCAGCTCACCGCCATCATCGTGGGCGCCTTCATCCAGCGCCAGCTTATCTCCTCCATCGCCGTCGGCGTCGCCATTCGCTACGTGCTCGAGGCGCTGCGAAAGCCAACCGGCTCGCCTTACTTTCGCTTCGGCATCGTGGCGCTCAACCAGATCAAGTCGCGCCTCGCCGAGATGCCGCAGACCGCGGCGCAGATCGTGCAGATCCCGCACATGCGCGAGCGCTACCCGGACCTGGTTCGCGAGATCGAGTCCAGTCTGGTCGGTGCCCCGGGCGGCCTGGGCTCCGCCATGGTGAATGGCTCGCCCGGGCTCAACGCCGTGGCGGCCGCGGCCGCCGCCGTGGCGGCCGTCCCGCCCGCGCCCTCGGTCGTGCAGCAGGCGCAGGCCGCGCGGCGTGGCGCGGCGCCGGGACCCTTTCCGCTGCGCGGGTCGGAGCGCTCCGAGGACCGCTACGCGAGCTTCACGGCGCGCCTGGACGAGCTCATCGGTGGCGCGCAAAACCTAAGCGAGTCCGTGCCACCGCCCAGCGGCGATGTCGAGGAACGCATGACCTTCATCATCAACCAGCTGGCGCAACGTAACCTGGCCGAAAAGGTGCGCGAGGCCAAGGAGGTGCTGCGGCCCGAGTACTTTTCTTGGGTCGCCTACTACCTCGTGGCGAAGCGCGTCAGCACGCAGGGCAACTACCACACGCTCTACATGGTCTTTCTTGATCAGCTCGAGGAGCCGGGCCTCATGGAGCACGTGCGGATGCGCACGCTCTGCACCGTCCGTCGCCTGCTGGCCAGCAACGACATCGTCACCTCCACCAACGAGCGCTCCGTGCTCAAGCACCTGGGCTCGTGGCTTGGCCGCCTCACGCTTGCCAAGAACAAGCCGCTCCTGCACCGCGAGCTCAACCTCAAGGGCCTATTGCTCGACGGCTATGAGCGGGGCTGGCTCATCGCGGTCGTGCCGTTCGCGGCCAAGATCCTCGACGGCAGCAAGGGCTCCGCGGTCTTCACCTCGCACAACCCGTGGGTGATGGGCCTGCTGCGCGTGCTGGCGGAGCTCTACCAGCTGGCGGAGCTCAAGCTCAACCTCAAGTTCGAGATCGAGGTGCTCTGCAAGAACTTGTCCATTGACCTCAAGGCCATCCAGCCTTCCAATATCCTGCGCTACTGCCGCCGCCCGCAGCTCGAGTCCAACCCGGACTTCAACTTCAAGGCCACGGACAAGCCCGCGCAGCCGCCTAGTCCGGTTCTGCAACACCAGTCCGCGCCCATGCAACAGCAGCAACAGCAGCAACAGCAACAGCAACAACAGCGCCAGCAGCAGATGCTCTCGCAGGCGCCGCAACAGCAGCAGGGCCAGCAGCAGCAAGGCCAGCAGCAGGCGCAGCAGGGCCAGGGGCCCGGCGCCGGCCGCGCGGGCGACGGCAAGATGCCTGCCATCCCAGACCACACGGAGATTCCGAACCTCGCGGCGTATGTGCACATCAACCCGCAGTTGCAGCTCTTCATGCAGAACCCGGACCTGCGCCGCGTGGTGCCGGTGGCCGTGGACCGCGCCATCCGCGAGATCATCCAGCCGGTCGTGGAACGCGCCGTGACTATCGCGTGCATTACGACCCGCGAGCTCATCACGAAGGAGTTCGCCATGGAGCCGGACGAGAAGAAGATGCGCAAGGCCGCGCACCTGATGGTGTCGAACCTGGCCGGCGCGCTGGCGCTCGTCACGTGCAAGGACCCGCTGCGCGCGTCCATGAGCCAGAACCTGCGCGAGCTCCTGCAGAACGCGCGCGACACGCAGGCTGTCGAGGAGGTGGTGTCCAAGTGCTCGCAGGAGAACATCGAGCTCGGCTGCATGCTCATCGAGAAGGCTGCCACCGAGAAGGCCATGCGTGACATCGACGAGCAGATTGAGTCCTCGCTCACCATCCGCCGCGAGTCGCGCGAGCTGCACGGCACGCCGTACTTTGACATGTCCATCTTCCAGACGGGTGCGCGCTACCCGAATGCGCTCCCGGACAGCCTGCGGCCCACGCCCAACGTGCAGGGCCTCAGCCCGCACCAGCTGCTGGTCTACGAGGCCTTCCAGCGCACGCCGCGCCAGCCCATGGTGCCGCCGTCGCGCGCCGCCGTGGGCAGTGGTGGCCAAATGTCGCAGCAACAGGCGCAGGCGCAGCAGCTTGGCAAGATGGCTGCCAAGCCCGGCGCGATGCCCGGCAAGCCGGGCGGCCTGCCGCCCGGCCAGACTGGCATCTCGAGCGCGCAGGCGCTGGAGAAGTGGCGCATGCTGCTCATCCAGGTGAACCGCCTGTTGCAGGACCTCATTGCGGCTTCTCCCGGCGCGCGTACCGCGGGCATTAACCAGCTTCCCAGCGACCACGACGTAGTGGCCTACCTGCGCGCCATGCGCGGCACGGGCCAGCAGATTGTCCCGGAGCAGCGCGACTCGGCCGTGCATAGCTTTGTGCAACTCGTCTTCAAGCGTCTCTATGAGGTGGGCTCGGGCGAGAAGATGATGCTCGAGGTGCACCTAGCCATGCTCGAGCTGCTGCGCGACCTCGTTTCGGACGTGTCGGTCCTGCGCAAGGACATTACCAAGTGGGTGATTTCGGCGCCGCTCGAGCACTCGCTGAATCGCCAGGTCGCGGTCGGCCTGATCAAGACCAAGCTCATCAATCTGAGCGAGTTCGACACCTACCTGGCCGGCCTCATGGATATGGGCCGCCAGATGCCCGCCGTGTCCTTTGCCATGGACGTGGTGCGCGAGACCATCCTCGGCCGCGTTGTACCCATCCCGCAGATGCTCCGCACGCTCGATACGCTGCAGAAGGTGCTGCACATGACCAAACAGAACAGCCTGCCCGAGCTCCCGGGCCTCGAGAATCTCCTGGACAGCGTCCGCATGCTCGCAACTGAGCAGCAGCAGCAGCAGCAGCAGCAACAACAACAACAGCAGCAGCCTCAGCAGCGGCAGCAGCAGCCGCAGAACCACTCGCCGCTGCAGCACCCGCAGCAGCCCACACACGCGCCGGGCCCCAATCTGCAGCCTGGCCTCTTTCTGCGGTCACAGGACCCGCCGCAGATGCGGCAGCAGGTGGCGCAGCTGCTACACCGGTGGATTCAGCTGTGCGGTACGCCGGACGGCGTCATGCACGAGTCCGTGCACCGGCCGTACATGGCGGTTCTCCAGCAGCAGGGCGCGCTCAAGGGCAACGATAACGCGCTTCGGTTCTTCCGCATCACGACGGAGCTTTGCGTGGAGTCGTCGCTGACGCAGTCGGCCGCTGCGCAGGACGCGGCCGGGACGAGCCGTGGCTTCCCGGTCAAGCTCTCGTACGTGGCCGTGGACGCCTACTGCAAGCTGGTGGTCCTCCTGGTCAAGTACGCGGACGTCCGCGAGCGCACGCCCTTGCTGAGCATGGTGCTGGACGTGATCGCCGGCGTGCTGTGCCGCGAGTTCCTCCTGCGGTCCCAGCAGAATGTGGAGGCGTTTTTGGACCAACGGCCGTACTTTCGGCTCTTCCTCAACCTGCAGCAGGACCTCATCGAGGCCTACGAGGCGGAGGGCGTGTCGGAGGAGCACGAGCTGGCGCTGCTGGCCACCTTCTCAGACGTCTACTTGCGCGTCATCCCGCCCAGCAAGCTGCCGTGCTTCGCATTTGCCTGGCTGGAGCTGGTTTCGCACCGCTGCTTCATGCCCAAGCTGCTGCGGTGCCGCGACGTGCGCGCGTCCGAGCTCCTGGAGGGTCTCCTGGTGGACCTTTTCACCTTCATGGCGCCCTTTTTGCGCGAGGCGCAGCTCACCGTGAGCCTGCGCGTCCTGTACAAGGGCATCTTGCGCGTGATGCTGGTGCTGCTGCGCGACTTCCCGGAGTTCCTGTGCTTCTTCCACTTCGAGCTCTGCGACGCCATCCCGGACACCTGCATTCAGCTGCGTAACTTGGTGCTCTCGGCGTTCCCGCGCTCGCTGCAGCTGCCGGACCAGTTCACGCGCGACCTGCGCGTGGAGAGCATCCCGGACGTCCTGGTGCCGCCCAAGATTTCACCCAAGTACAGCCGCGCTCTGGAGGACTCCGGCCTGCGCGGCCCGCTGGACGACTTCTTGTCGAGCGGGCAGCCCATGAAGTTCCTGACTGGGCTCAAGGCGCAGCTCGCCGCGCCGGTGGCTGACGACTCGGACAGCGCCTACAATTCGCCGCTGGTCAACTCGCTCGTGCTGTACGTGGGCGTGTCTGCTATTACGCGCCTGGCGCGGTCCGGCCAGCAGGGCGCGGAGCTGGAGCCGCTGCTGGACCGCCTGCAGCAGGCCGCCTCGCTGCCTGCTGTGCAGCTGTTCGTGCACCTGCTTAACGACCTGGACGAGGAGGGCCGCTACATTTTCATCAATGCCATGGCGAACCAATTGCGCTACCCGAACTCGCATACGCACTTCTTTAGCTCCATGCTGCTCTACCTCTTTCTGGAGGCGCGCCACGACCTGGTGCGCGAGCAGATCACGCGCGTGCTGCTGGAGCGTCTCATCCTGCACCGCCCGCACCCGTGGGGCCTCATCATCACCTTCATTGAGCTCATCAAGAACCCGCGCTTCCGCTTCCGCTCCTACGCCTTTACGGAGTGCCACCCGGAAATTCAGCGCCTCTTTGAGGCCGTCGAACGCTCCTGCCCCTCGCCCTCGTCCACGGGCGGCAATGGCGGCGCTCCTGTGCCGCCCAACTCGCAAGACCCCTCTGCGGCGCGCGCCTGATGTGTCTATGACCCCTGTCACGAAAACTTCGCGAAACCAAAAAGAAACATGCATCCTTCTTCACACGCTGGCTGGCTGGCCTTCTTCACACGCTGGCTGGCTGGCTGGCTAGTTGGCTCGGTGGAGCTCGCTCGCAAGGCAGCTAGCTCGAGCCTGGCTCGCTAGTAGCTAGCTAGAGCAAGTAGAGCTGCTAGCTATCTAGCAAGTGCTCGCCGGCTGGAAAGTGGCTGTTTACCACCAAAGGTAGCGCAGCGCACCTCACCGGCTCGCTGGTTAGCGAGCTAGCGACGCTTCACATTTACCTCGATGAGGTCATCGTCCTCCAGGTCCTCGTCCGCTGGTCTGAAGCTGTCTTGGAGCGCCTCGCCGTCCAACGAGAAAACCACGTTTGATCTGCTCACGCCGCCAAGCGCGTTCGCGCAAAAGTTGGCAAAGACCGGCCCGAGCGGCGCCCTGCTCGCGACTGTCACGGCCTTGACCTGCTTCGCATCCACGCGGAACTTGAGTTTGATTCGCGGCCCTGCAGCCTGTGTAGGAGCAGACGAAGACGAGGATGAAGACGAAGACGAAGATGAGGAGGAACCAGCAGCAGCTCTTGCAACGTAGTCTTCGAGATCGCCGCCGCCGAGCGGAGAGACATCAATGAGGTCCTCGTCTTCGAGATCCTCGTCCTCCGGTTTGAACGCGTCCGAAAGCGCTTGACCGTCCAGCATAAATACCACCTTGCTCCGCGGCAGGCAACTCAGAACGCTCTTGCAGTAGCTCTCGAATGTCGGGCCGAGCGGCGCGGAGCTCGCGACAACCACGGTCTTGACGTCTCTGTTGCTGGCGCGAAACTTCAGCTTGATACGCGGAGCGCCGGCCGGGATGGGTGGCCCGTTAAAAGACGAAGAACTCGAGCTCAAGCCCTGCGCCTGCTCTGGCGCAGCGGCGCCCTGTTTGCCGGCCTGCAGGTACTTATCCAGAATGCTATCGTCGTTCTCGCCGCCGAAGCGCTTGCGGAAA
The DNA here is from genome assembly GCA_013306675.1 of Thraustochytrium sp. TN22. NCBI lineage: Eukaryota > Bigyra > Thraustochytrida > Thraustochytriidae > Thraustochytrium > Thraustochytrium sp. TN22. The sequence continues at coordinate 80,562 of JABLUY010000127.1, read as the reverse complement.
TTGCTCACCTCCAGGTTTGCGGCCGCCGCGGCGGCTCTTTCGTCGTCCTCGTCGTCGTCATCCTCCAGATGAAACTTTCTCTTGGCCGGCGTCACGCGTGCGGCGTGTGAGGCGGCGATGTTGCTCCTGATCGAGTTGGCGAGCCTCTCCTGCGCCATGAGCAGGGGATGGTTGAACACCTTGGACGCCTGCACCTCGACGTCACTGTCGCTGTCACTTTCGAGGTCGACCACGTCATGGTCGTGCTTGGCTGCCTCTTTCTCCGGCGTCCCTTTCGCCTGCTTGCCGTTGGCCCTCGCCCCGAGGCGCCTGTTCGTGCCCGGCAGGCCATCATCATCGTCGTCGTCGCTGAGCAAGACGACGTCCAAGGACGAGTCATCCAGATCCAGCGAGTCCGCCGACTGACTCCACTGGCCCTGGCTCTTGCGCGCCTTGCCCTCCTTGGCGCGCGTCGCCCTCGCCGCCGCCGCCGCTTCAGCAGAATTTCCCCCGTCGGCCTTGTCGCCCGCCTCGCTGTCGTCGTCCGAGCTGTCGTCATCGTCGTCCAGGAACGCCTGTTTGCGCATGCGCCTTCGCTGCGCCCACACCGTCAACTCCTCGTCGCCGTCGTCGTTCTCCTCCTCCTCCTCCTCCTCCTCCTTTGCCCGCTCCTCCCTCGCCTCGACGCCGGCGCTCTTGGCCGGGCGCTTCTTGCCCGCCATGGCCGCGCCCGCGCTAGCCGCTGCGGCCGGCCGCCGGAGCCGACGCCGCGCCGCGCCGCCGCCGCCGCCTGCGCCGCCGCCGCCGCCGCCGCGCCGCCGCCGCCGCCCGCCGCCGCCGCCGCCCGCGAGCTCGAGCCGAAGGGGCTTTGCGTTTGCGTTGCGGAAAGAAAGGGACGAGGCGTCGCGGAGCGCCGTGCAGTGCGCCAACGACGGGCTCGTTCAAGCGCAGGGCGCGGTTGGACGGGACCGGCGCGGGAGCGCGCTCGCCTCGAGCCCGCGGGCGCGACGACCACGTGCCCATGCCTGCGAGCTAGCTGCTGGACGCAAGAGCTGAGCTCCGAGAGACTCTTGGGCGGGATCTCCGAGTCGTCAGGTGGTGAGAGATCAATGTTCTTCGTCGGAGAGGAGGAAGAGCGCGCTAGCTAGCTAGCTAGGGAGCGAGCTGTCCATGTGTGGAGGAATGAAGGAGAGAAGAGTGGCTGCTAGCCTGCTACAGAGCGCTGGGAAGCATGTGAATGTGAAGAGCTTGGCGTCTAGCCAAAGCGACGCCACTGCACTGCACTGCCACTGCAAGGTATGGAGACCAATGATGCTAGCTAGAGCCAACCAGAAACGATGCAGGCCAACAGCGGCGAGAAGATCCGCCTTTGCAATGCAGCGAAGTGCAGCAAAGCGCAGCAAAGCCCCTGGCCGTGGCTTCCGACAGCAAAGCGAAGCCCGTGATGGTCGCGGACGGGCACGTGCCAAGCTGGCGCACAAGGTTACAAGAAGTGCCCCGGACAAGGCGAGCCGCCAAACCTGGAGCTTAGTCGCTCGCTCTCGCTCGCTCGCTCGCTCGCTCTCGCTCGCGCGCGCGCGCGCGCTTGCGGGGCGGCAGCGTGGCACGGCAGAGTACAGCGGTGCGCGGCGGTTCGCGGCGGAGAGCGGAGGCGCCATGCGCACGTGGACTGCCGTGGCGATCAGCTGCGTGGTGGCGGCGGCGTGCTTCGCGGACGAGCAGTCGCTGCACGGCACCTTCGTGTACGACGATGGCGGCACGGTCAAGGACAACGCGGTGGTGCACCGAGCGCGCGCGCCGAAAGAGGTACCGGAGTGGGCGGGCAACTTCTCGACGGCAGAGTGGTTCAACACGACGGCGGCGCTGATGGAGGAGGTGCGCGAGGAGCTGTACTATATCTGGCTCGTGGACTTTTGGGGCACGCCGCTGGCGTCACCGCAAAGCCACAAGTCGTTCCGGCCGGTGACCTCGCTGAGCTACCGCATCAACGTGCTCATGTCCGGGACGCAGGACCTTTTCTGGTTTCACATTGTGAACCGCGTCCTGCACGTGGTGGTCACGGCGCTCGGCACGCTGCTGGCGGCGCGCGCGCTCGAGTCAGAGGACGGCTTCTCGACGCTGCTAACCGGCCTTCTCTTCGCGGTGCATCCAATCCACGGCGAGGCGGTCTGCAACATCACGGGTCGTGCCGAGCTTTTCATGGCCTTGTTTTATCTCCTGGGAGTGCTCGTGTACCTGCGGAGCCTGGACGCGCGCGACCGGCGCCAGCTGCACACGGTGGGCGCCTCGATCAAGGTTGCTATTGTGCCGCTGGTTTGCACAATCCTGGCGCTGCTCAGCAAGGAGACCGGCATCATTCTGCCGGTCACCTGCGTGGTGTGCGACTTTTGCCGCACGGACGCCTCCATCCCTGCGATTTTGCGCTCACTGCTGCCTGCAGGTGCTGCGGTCCCGCCACCCATGGAGGACGAGGCTGATGTCAAGGCCGCTGCGGCCGAGGTTAGCAAGACGGAGACCGAGAAGGAGAAGGCGGATGCTGCGCCGAGCAAGGAGGCCTCTGCGTCCGCGTCCGCGTCCGCCTCTGTCTCCACCTCTGGCCCTGCCTGGGCGCTGCGGCGCGAGGATATGCGATGGCTCGTGGTGCGCGCCGCGGTGCAGGGCGTGGGCGTGATCGCCATCGCTGTGTGGCGGCTCTGGCTGAACGGCGAGGGCGAGCCGAACCTGATCTTCGAGCAGAACCCGGCAGCCTTCTCCAAGGAGCCCTTCACGCGCATCATGAGCGTCAACTACGTGTACTACTCCTACATGGAGAGCTTTGTATTCCCGTACTGGCTCGCACCGGACTGGTCCGGCCCGAGCATCCCGCTCATCGACTCGACCAGCGACCTGCGCATCGCCCTGGTGCTGCTCTTTTGGGTGTGGCTCTTTGGGTCCATTGGCTACGCGCTCCTCACGGACCGCCTAGACCGCAGCCGCCGCGCCATTCTCTGCTCCGTGCTGGCGTACACGGTGGCGCCCTTCTTCATGGCTTCCAACATGCTCGTGGTGACAGGCACGATGAAGGCCGAGCGTGTCGCCTACTTGCCCAGCCTGGGTCCCTGCATGCTGACGGCATATGTGGTGGACATGGCGACGCGCTGGGTGGGCCGCCGCCTGCACGAGCCCCCCGCGGCGTGGATCCAGGTGCTCCTTTGCGCCTACCTCATCGCGCTTGCGCTGCGGTCCGCGGAGCGCGCGCACGCTTGGACCGACCCGTACTTTCTCTGGGGCGCCGCCAACCAGGTCAACACGCGCTCCTGGCACACCTGGTACAACTACGCGGTGCAGCTGGTTCGGTACGGCAAGGTCGACGAAGCGGAGCCTCTGCTGCGCAAAGTGTTGGTGGCGCGCCCGCACGACTTCTCCAACCGCTACGTTTTAGGCGTGACGCTGCGCGCCACGGGGCGCTGCAACGAGACCATTGAGCTGGTCGACGACTCGATTGCCTACTTGGACATCGATCGCCCCGACGAGAACAAGCTGCGGGCCAACAAGAAGGGCGACAAGGCCTACATGCTCACGCTCAAGTCGCAGTGTGCGCCCACCATCGCGGAGATGTCCATCTATGCGCAGGAGGCCATCATGACCGATCCGAGCAACACGGCCGCCCAGGAGCGCGTGCAAGAGCTCTCCAAGCTCGCCCAGGATCTCGGTCTTGCAGGCGGGGGCGAAGGAGCGAAATGAAAGCTGACTGTGTAGCCTAGGCTGATCAGATCTGATTTCAAAAAGCCAGCAACTGGCCTGCTTGCGGCTTTTACTTACAGGCTACTCTTGCCGTCGGTGGAGTAGTTCTTCATGTGCGAAGGGTGGTTCACGTCCATGCCGCGCTGCACGGCGGGGCGCGCCTGGAGGCGCTTGAGCCAGTTGTTGACGTTCACGTACTTGTGCATGCCGAGGTGCTCGTCGGCCTTGTAGTTTTTCGACAGGCAAACGATCCAAGGCATGATGGTCATGTCGGCCAGCGTGTACTCGTTGCCAATCACGTACTGCTTGCCCTCAAGCTGCTTGTCCAGAACGTCCAGCAGGCGCTGCGCCTCCATCGTGTAGCGCTCGATCGGGTAGCCGAGCTTGACCTTGGCGTAGTGGTAGAAGTGGCCGAACTGGCCCAAAAACGGCGCGGCGCCCTGCAGCCACATGATCCAGTTCATCATTTCCACCTTGGCAGACGGATCCTTGGGCACGAACTGGCCGGTCTTCTCGCCCAGGTACAGGAGGATGGACGCGGTCTCGAAGACGCGGATCGGCCTGCCGGCCGGGCCGTCGCGGTCCACGAGCGCCGGGATCTTGCTGTTCGGGTTGATCTCCACAAAGCCACTGGTGAACTGCTCCTCCTTGCCGATTTTGATCGTGTGCGCGTCGTACGGCAGCCCCATCTCCTCCAGCGCCACCGTCACCTTCTGGCCGTTGGGCGTGCCGAGCGAGTACAGCTGCAGCGCGTGCTTGCCCCTGGGCAGCTCCTTCTGCGTGCGCGCGCCGCTCGTCCTCGAGTTGAAGTTCTTGTGCGCGAGCGCGACGCCCTGCGAGTAGTCCAGCCGCTTGTACAGCGGCCGCGCCACCGCCAGCCCGGCCACCAGCGCCAGGCTTGCCACGCCCGCCACCTCCAGCCAGCTCAGGCCGGCCGCATCGCTGCCGCGCATCTTGCCGCCCTCGCTCATCTTGTCGTCTCCTCTGCCGCGGTCTTGGTCTTGGTCTTGCTTCTTGTCTTGATGACGCACTGGATGCAGCCTGAGCAGAGCTTCGTGGATCAAAGGGCTATCTTTTTAGATACCTCAGGCTGTGCTTCGATCACAGCTCGAGCGCGGCGAAGCGGGTCTGCGGCCGGCGGGCCGTGGCTCGCTCGCGCGGCTCTTCTCCTCGGCGGCTCGGAACGGGGCCAACGGGCGCGGCGTCCGAGTCGCGCCGAGTCGCCGCCCGCCCCCTCGGCGCTGGCGCCGGTCGTGCCGAGACTGGCCGCCACAGCCTGCAGCAGGATACAGACAGGCGAAGGAACAGCGAATGACGCAGCCGCCTTGGCACGGGGATCCTGCCTGCCTGAAGAAGGACCGCCGCGTGGGCATGCATGCATACAACGCCGGCATCGTATGGACATTCGGCATCTTTGCGTCCCTCCGTCTCGGTTGAGGGAGCTTGAGCTAGCTTAGTTTGAGCGTGGCGCTCCGAGTCGCGCCGTTCATGTTGAGCCAGCCGCTCGGCAAAACAGCGAAAGCGCATGATTTACGGCACGACTCGCAGTGCAGAGAGAGCTGGAGAGAGAGAGAGAGAGAGATGACGCGCTGGCTGCAGGCTTGCTGCGGCTCTCGCCCCAAACCGGTGGCTGCATCGCGCCGACGTGTGACGTTTGCTGCGAGGCGACTCGTGAGCCAGCACAACAAAGGTGCAGTGAACATCGGCACGTAGGCGCGGCGCGCAAGAGACGCTGCTTGTAAAAGAGCCGCCAGTCCTGCAAGTCTTCCTCGTCCATAGGCTAGCCTTCCTCGTGCCTGTCCACATCTTGTGTCTTCTCACCAGCTTCCAGCTGAGCAGCCGCAGCAGCCGCAGCAGCCGCAGCAGCCGCAGGCCAAGGGTCGGTTTCTGCGCGTCAAGTCGAGCCGGGCCCTCGGCAATGCAATGCGTGTCCTTGCCCTTGTCCTTGTCCTGTTGTCCTTGTGTCACCCTCGCTTCTCGTTTGGGTCCTCGTCCACGTCCTTGACCTCGACCTCGGCGAACTGACTTGCGAGGTCCAGGCCGCCATTCTTCGAGGAGTCGTTGCAGCAGCGGCACAGGAAGGAGCCCTCCTCCAGCTGCTCGCCCTCGCCCTCGCCCTCGCCCTCGTCCTCGCCCTCGTTCACGTTTTCGTCCTCGCGCCCTCGGTCTGTGAGGTGAGCAAGAGCAGGAGCAGGAGAAAGCCAGGAGAAAGAAAGAGAAGGAGAGGGAGCACGAGGACAAGCACGAGCAGACCAAGAGAAGCTGCCGCAGCAAACGGAGAATGCGCTGGGCGGTGAGGCTGGTGCTGGGCGCGGCTGCCGCGAGCGGTCGCACGAGCGGCGGTGCCGTGGCGTGCGCAGTCGCGCGCGGCGCGGCAGCGCCGGCCGGCGTCATGATCCCGAACGCCGTCGCGGGCGCGCGGCGGGGACTGAGCAGCGCGGCGTGCAGCGCGGAGGTGAACGCGGTGCTGGCGCAGGACGGGCTGCCCCGGTTCGACGCCTTCAAGACGGAAGACGTGGCGCCGGCGGTGGAGCAGCGCGTCCAGGAGCTGGAGCAGGGCCTCGCGGACCTGGAGGCCAAGCTGAACGCGCGCGGCGGCGCAGCGGCCTCGTACGCGGACGTGGTGGAGGCCGGCGAGCGGCTCGAGGCGCCGCTTGACTTCGCCTGGGGCCTCGTCTCGCACATGATGTCGGTGAAGAACTCGGAGGAGCTGCGCGCTGCGCACGCGAAACTGCTGCCCAAGGTGATCGCGGTCAGCCAAAAGGTGTCGCAGTCCAAGGCGGTGTACGAGGCGCTCAAGAGCATCGACCAGGCCGGCCTGGATGACGTGCAGCGGCGCATCGTGCAGAAGCAACTGGACGGCATGGAGCGGTCCGGCATTGGGCTCGAAGGCGAGACGCGCGAGCGCTTCAACGAGCTCAAGCGGGAGCAGTCGCAGCTGGCGACGCAGTTCTCCAACAACGTGCTGGACGCCACCAAGGCCTTCCAGCTCCGGCTCACCGAGCAGTCGCAGGTGAGCGGCCTGCCGGAGTCGGCGCGTGAGGGTATGGCTGAGTCGGCGCGCCGCGAGGGCGACGCGGAGGCCAGCGCCGAGGCCGGCCCCTGGCTCGCCACGCTGGACGGGCCGGCCTACCTGGCGGTCATGCGCTTCGCGGACGACCGCACGCTGCGCGAGAAGGTCTATCGCGCCTTCGTCAGCCGCGCATCCGAGGGCGAGCGCGATAACGCGCCCATCGTGCGCCGCATCCTGCAGATCCGGGCCGAGACCTCGCGCATGCTGGGCTTCGAGTCGTACGCGCACCAGTCCCTGGCCGGTAAGATGGCCGGCGCGCCGCAGGCGGTGACGGAGATGACCGAGTTCTTGCACGCCAAGGCGCGCGCGCCCGCCGAGCGCGAGCTCGCAGACGTGACGCGCTTCGCCGCGGACCACGGCCACAAGGGCGATCTCGCGCTGTGGGACGTGCCGTACTGGTCCGAGAAGCAGAAGCAGGAGCTCTTCGGCTTCTCGCAGGAGGAGCTGCGCCCCTACTTCCCGCTCGAGTCCGTGCTGGACGGCCTCTTTGAGCTCACGGAGCGCGTCTTCAACGTGCGCATCGTCGCGGCGGACGGCGAGACGCCCGTCTGGGACGAGGCCGTGCGCTTCTTCCATGTCGAGGACGCCGCCTCGGGCCGCCGCCTCGCCTCCTTCTTCCTTGACCCCTACGTGCGCCCCGGCGAGAAGCGCGGCGGCGCCTGGATGTCGCCCGCCATCGGCCGCAGCCGCGTGCTCGGCCGCCAGCCCGTCGCCTACCTCATCTGCAACGGCTCGCCCCCGGTGGCCGGCAAGCCCAGCCTGCTCACCTTTTTGGACGTCGAGACGCTCTTCCATGAGTTCGGCCACGGCCTGCAGCACATGTGCACCACCGTCGAGCACGCGCCGGCCGCCGGCATCTCCAACGTCGAGTGGGACGCTGTCGAGATCCCCTCGCAGTTTATGGAATACTTTTGCTACGATCGCGCCACGCTCAAGTCCTTCGCCAAGCACTACGAGACCCGGGAGCCCATCCCGGATGCTCTCTTCGACAAGGTCGTCGCCGCGCGCAACTTCCACGCTGCGCTCATGATGCTGCGCCAGCTTCAGTTTGGCGCGCTCGACATGCGCCTCCACGGCCCCGACTTCGACCCGGCCAAGGACGACCCCATCGCCCTGCAAAAGGCTGTCGCTCAGGAGTTCTCCCTCCTGCCTCCGCTGCCCGAGGACCGCTTCCTCTGCTCCTTCGAGCACATTATGGCCGGCGGCTACGCCGCTGGCTACTACTCCTACAAGTACTCCGAGATCATGTCCGCCGACGCCTTTGGCGCCTTCGAGGAGGCCGGGCTCGACGACCCCTCGGCCCTCGCTGCCACCGGCAAGCGCTTCCGCGACACCATCCTCGGCCTTGGCGGCGGCACTCACCCGGCCGACGTCTTTCGCGCCTTTCGTGGCCGCGACCCCACGCCCGACGCCCTACTGCGCCACTCCGGCCTGCTCTCCGCGGCCAAGCTTTAACCAGCTAGCAAGAGCTAGCTAGCTCACTAAAAAAAGTTGCAATGATGTGATTGGTCTGAGCAAGCAGCGACAGTCATCTCCCGGGATGCAGCCTGAGCAAGCAGCTAGCTCCCTCACCGTTCGTCCCCCACGGACACCTCCTCGTCCTTGCACGCGAGTTCGACACCGTGCAAGCTGCGTGGCATGGGCCACGCACATCTTGCTTTCCATCCATCCACCAATCTATCCAAATGAGCACGCTCGTTCGTCGTCGCGCCGCCGTGGTCTCGTCATCATCGTCGGCTCATCGTCGTCACTCTTGGCCTTGTCCTTGCCGACCACGTTGTGCGGCCAGACTTGCATGCAGTGGACCACCGCAAGCAAACCGGACCACCGCAAGCAAACCGGAGTCGTGGTTCGGCTGCGCGGCGGCGCAGACGCAGACGCAGACGCAGACGCAGACGCAGACGCAGACGCAGACGCAGACGCGGGCGCGCCCGACGCCCGGCGCCCGGCGCCTGGGGCGTCCTTGGTGCCGGCCGATAGGGGCAGCCGCGCGTTTCTGTCTCCTGGCGCTCGGGGCTCATGGCGAGCGCGCCGACGCGCGGCCGCGTGCTGGTGCTGGGCGACTCGGGCGTGGGCAAGACCTCGCTGCTGCACCGGCTGTGCTACAACGAGACGCTGCCTGCGCCCGAGTGGACCGTCGGATGCGACGTCTACGTCAAGCTCATGCGCGGCAGCGCACAGGCCACCTCGTATGGCGGCAGCAGTGGCGGCGGCGGCGGCGGCGGCGGCGGCGGGGCGGCCGCCGGCGAGGACCAGTACTTTGTGGAGTTCCTCGACGTGGGCTGTCACAAGAACTACGAGATGGGCAGGTCCATCTACTATGAGCACGTGGACGGCATCATGCTGGTCTACGACACCTCCAACTACAAGAGCTTCGCCAACCTCCGCAAGTGGATCTTGGAGGTGCGCAATCTGGTCAAGCCGACGGGCGCGACGCAGGCAACCTCCTCGCGCGCCTCGGGTGCGGCCGTGCCGGCTGCCGCGCCCGGCATCTACCAGCGCAGCCACTCTTCGGGCTTCAACCTCAATGGCATGCTGAGCATGGGTATGGCCGGGCTCACCGGCGCCTCCAGCCCGCCGCCAGCTGTTGACAAGCGCATCAACGACCTTCCCGTGCTCGTCGTCGGCACCAAGAGCGACCTGGTGCGCGGCTGGAGGGCCAGCAGCATCCCAGACGTGACGCGCACGCTGGGCTTCGAGTCCACCACGGCCTCGGCCATCCACCCTGCCGGCGAGGTGCCCAAGCTGGACGCCTTTCTGCGGCTCGTCGTCGAGTCACGCGGCGCCTCCGAGCACTTCCCCGGTGAGTACTTTCACATGAACGCCACGTCCATCGTCTGACGCGCCAAGAGGACCGCGCTGGCCGACCGCACCTCGGGCATGGAGCTCCTGGTGCGGCGGCACCTGGCGTCGGCGATGAGCAGCATGTACACATTGACAGAGACGCTTAGTTAGTTAGAGAGTAGGACCACGCACAACAGTTTTCCTGTCTCCGACGCGCTGCACGCGCCAGCCCGTGCTCGCGCCCACCGGCACGACCTCCTTCTGATCCTAGAGTCAGGTTGCGCAGCAAGCAAAGTCCGCTCGCCGCGCGCCATGCGCGTCCTCCACGCGCTGTGCGCGCTGGCGGCGCTGGGCGCGACGGCGCTGGCGGACGAGGCGGCGCAAGGTGGTGCCGGCGCCGGCGGCGCCGGCGCCGGCGCCCGAGCGAGCGAAGCGGCAGAGCGCGGCGGCGAGGATGACGCGCGCCATGCCGTCGCCGTGGAGGCCGCGGACGCGCCGCCGTCGACGAGGACAGGCGCGGAGCGCGCGGCGGGGCTCGACGGCGGGCCGCTGCTGACCTGGCAGATTGGCTCCGGCCCGGACGGCGTCGTGTCGCCGCTGGCCGCGGAGAAGGCCGTCTCGCAGATTGTCGAGGTGCACACGAGCGTGCAGGCGCTGCGCGAAAGCGCACAGCAGGACAGCGTCGACCTGCAGCGCGGTGTGGTAGGTTCGCCCCTTGCGCTGCTTCGGCCCTTTGCCCCCCCCCCCCAAGCGCGTGTTGCCGTCTGTACGGCTGACTGACGTTCACGCGTCCTCTTGACAACGTACGTGTAGCACATGACGTCGGCCAAGGGCGAGCCGTACGTGTGCTTTGCGTCGCAGGAAATCGCCAAGGCGCGCGGCCAGAACGAGAGCGACGTCACGGAAGACGAGGCGGAGACGGACGAGCTGCTAGAGGCGGCCAAGCGGCTCGAGGGCGGGCTGCGCGGCGTCTGCGAGAAGTCGCGCGCCAGGTACTGGACCTTTGAGGTGTGCCCGTTCGCGTCCGTGGCGCAGGACCATTACGAGGGCCGCGAGAAGACCGTATCCTTCGACCTCGGCAGCTTTAGGGAGATGCGGCCCGGGGAGGCCAGCGACGGCACTCGGGTTTGGGTGCAGCGCTTCGACGGCGGCAGCGACGGCCGTCAGACGACGCTCAAGCTCAAATGCAAGGCGCAGGAGCGCCTGCTGAGCATCGACTCCATCCATGAGCCGGAGGACCTTGTGTACGAGATCGAGGCTTGGAGCCCGCTCGCCTGCGTGGACGACGCCGAGATGCAGGCGCAGCTGCTGCTCGCCCCGCTGCAGAACCAGTGCTTCCAGCGCGTGGAGGGCTGGTGGACCTACGAGCTCTGCGTGGGCCGGTCCCTGCGCCAGTTTCATCAGTACAAGGACGGCAGGTCCGACGAGTACAATTTGGGCAGCTTCGAGCGCAACCAGCGCGCCAGCGCCGCCGCGGAGCGTGGCCTCCTCGTCACGGACCGCCAGACCAACCGTCCCTACTTTGTGCAGTCGTACGGTGGGGGCACGCCCTGTGACCTGCGCGCCAAGAACCGCGCGGCCGAGGTTCACTTCATGTGCAGCACGCAGGCCAGCGCGGGACTGCCGGCCAGCGTCACGGCGGTCTCCACGCCCATGGTCTTCCTCTCCATCACCGAAAGCCCAACCTGCTACTACGTGGTGCAGGTGCAGACGCCGCTGCTCTGCGCGCACCCGTTCTTTAACGAGCGCGAGAGCCGGAAACGCGGCGTCCTGGCGCGCCTGCACTGCGTCGCGCAGTCCCTACTGGACCTCGCCGGCCGCGGCGAGGCGCTTTGAGCGCGCCGCACGAGCGAAAAAAGAGTCAGCTCGCGCGACAGATTACCGCATGCGTGTCATCCACGTCCGGGACCGGCCACGTCTCCGACGCGGTCCACTGCGCGGCCTCCAGGTAGCGTATGCGCAGCGCCGGCTCCATGTTCGTCACGAAGATGAAGACGCCATGACGCCCGGCAGCGCCGTCGCTCACGAGCATCGTACGCACGGCGCGGAAGAACCGCCGCAGAACCTGCGCGCTGCGCGGCGCGCTGCACACGCAGTCCACGAGTCCCTTACAGACGATCACATCAAAGAGCTCCTGCCGCCCGTGCCTCGCTGCCTCGAGATCCTTGCGCAGCGACTGTACGTCGACGCGAGCGAAGGAGAGCTGCGGCGCAAGGATGCTAAACTTCTCTGCCAGTACCTTGACCGCGAAGGCACTCGCGTCCGTGCCCAGCACGCTCTTGGCCATCGTGTTGTTGCGGATCCAGGGCGCCATGGGCGCGAGCCCACAACCCAGCTCGAGCACGGTGGCGTGCGCCATGATGTTCGCCTTTAGCACGGGGCCCAAGGCCTGCACGTCGCAATAGGTCGGCGGGCACTGGTGGTCCACCTTGTCGAAGTCGAGGTCCTCCTCGTGGCGCCGGTCCCAGAAGGCCGTGTCCGAAAGATAGTCCGGCAGAATTTTGGCGAAGCCCGGTAGGATGCGCGACTCGATTGGCTCCTCGCGCGCCGTCTGCGAGCCGGACCTGCGCGCGGCGTCGTGCTGCGTGCTGCTCTGCGTCATGCTTACTCTGCGCGGCGCCCTCGTGCTCGCGGATGAGCTCGAGCGTGAGGCCGTAGGCAGCGTCAGCACCGTCAGCGCGCGGCGCATCGTTGGCGCCCGCACGAGGGCCGGCGCTGGCGCAGCCTCGTCCTCCATGGCCGCGGCGCAGGCTGATGTCTGCATCAAGTCGCAAAACGCGAAGGGGCAGTCTGCAGGGATGAGACTCCTGCAGTGCTCAGGACTGGGAGTTGAAAGAGCCTCAACGGCAAAATAGGGCGGTATAGGTCAGGCTCGGGCCCGCGGTCCCATCATTGGAAACACTTACTAAGGCCCAGTATTCACGCTCCGTAAGCCCGAAAATTAGGTCATTACAAATAGCTCATTTGCCCGAATGGCCCCCTAGGTTAGGGCTAATAACCTATTTATAAATTTTCACTGAGTTCAGGTCAGTAAGCCACAAATAGGCGAGTAAGATCCAAAAGGCGAATTACGCCCTTCCCAGCGGTTGGTTATCCTTGCCAGTCATTGGCAAACACGATTGCGCGCGGGGCGCGGGCGCGCGCGGCCGTAGGCGCGCGCTGAGGAGGGGGCGACAGAGTAGCGGCGAGAGCGACATTCTTCGCCTCTGTTGCTCTTCTCGAGGATGGGGCGGCGACGTTGGAAGCGCGAAGACGAGGACCGTCTTGCGAAAGGTAAAGCGCTTGCGATCTTTCTCGTGTTGGGAGGCGCGCTCTTGGTGGAGCACAGGAAGAATAACCCCGTCGTGCGCTCGTATAGTAAGGCAAAGATGAGCCCGCCACTCACGTGGCAACAGGTGCTCAACTATTACCCGTCCAACTTCTTCTCGCTCTTCCGGATGCAGGAGCATGATTTCGAGAAGCTCTTCGCGTCCTTCCCGGCGGGGACCTTCGACCGAGTGGCAGATGCGGGTGGCGCTTTCGGGACCTGCGAGCCACGCTGTGTCTTGGCAGCTTTCGTTCTCTACTGTGCTGGCTCGAGCCTCGGCGACATCTGCCATCATTTGCATCAGTCTCGTTCGACGGTGCATCGCAATCTCACCATGTCTCGAAAAGCCTTCAAAGCCCACGCGTCCATATTCATCCCGGCTCGTCCATTCAACACCACGGAGAAGCTTGAGGCTCTCGCCGCTGGCTTCAACTCGCTTACATACAAGTACCACGAGGGCGTCCGGACGATGCAAGGTTGCATAGGTGCAATTGATGGGATGATCCAGCCTGTGCATCGGCAGCGCGATATCCGTGCGGACAGGCCCCTCTTCAACCAGAAAACGCCCGGTCCCGCGATCAACTTACAGGCGATCTGTGATTCGTACTCCCGCTTCATCTGTGTGGATGTGGAAGTGCCAGGCGGCACCAACGACGCGTTGGCGTTTGATCTGACGCTTACTGGCCAAGCGCTAACAAAGGTCGCCACGATGACTGATGTCAACTTCGACTTCTGGTTCGCTGCCGACGGCGGCTACAGCCTCACCAGCAACGTGATCGTCCCGTACCGAAACCCAACAGGCGGGAAGAGAGGCGTGGACAAAATCAAGCTTCTGGGTTTCAACGAGAAGCTGAGCAGCCTACGTGTCGTCGTTGAGCAGGCCTTCGGCATGCTCAAGGCAAAGTGGGCGATCCTGCAACGGCCCTTGGCCCTGCACAGCGCAATGGATTGCTGTGAGCTCCTCGCCGCCTGTTGCTGCCTGCACAACTTCTGTATCGATAACAAGGTGCAAGGCCCTCGACCTGTGCCGAAAACGCCCCAGCCTTGCTGGGCACGAAGTGGGAGGGCGCGGACATACCATGAGATGCTCATGTCGGGCAACACAACTGTCAGCTTCCAGAGGGGCATGGGTGCGTCGCAGCCATCTACGCCGGCCGGAAAGTCGACGCGCGAGCAGCTCATGGAGCAACTGGCAGAGTTTTACACGTACAGGCCGCCTCGGCTCGTGTTGCATGAAGCTCGAGCAGCTGAAGCACGCGAGCAGCGTCGGCAAGCCCGCACGCGGCAGTGATGCACCTTCGTACGCCACCATCAAACCGCCAAGTGAAAGATTCAAGATGCGCTGAGATTAGTTGTTGGCTGCGCCATCATCTTCCCGACTTGCCTGAGTTCCCGTTGTGCGCCGTTCCTTTGCGCGAGCGACCGAGACCTTGACGCCTTCAACGCACTCGACGATCACATCGTGCATCAGGTTGCCGACAATGCCAACTACGTCTGGCACGGGCACTGCTGCAGTTTTCGCCGCCTCGAGAGTCTTCTTCAAAAGGTCCATCCACTCGTACATCTCGCGCGGTTGGCCGGATCCAGGAGCTTGTACAGACTGTTGCACGACGGACGATGCGATATCTCGCAATGACGACAAAACGTCGCCTTGTGTCTCAACACGCCTGTTACCGCGCTCCAAAGAGCTGGGGCTCGAGCCGCTCCGCGGAAATCGAAGCGCGAAGACCTCGCGCACGAGCTGTGCCTCCACGCTTCCAGTGAAGGCCAGCATAACGATGTAGCCGACGGCATCAGCAGGTATCGACTGACCAGCCTGAGACCTCCGTTGCTCTTCTGCGAGTTGAAGCAGCATGTCTCGTGTGGGCACCTCGCTGCTCGTCCCGGAATCGTTGCCGGAGTTCTCTTCAGGCACGCTGTTGTTAGTTCCAGCGTTGGAGGGGGGTGCGCTGTTGTCGGCCCCGGTGTTGGCGCCGGACACGTTGCTTGGTTCAATTTCGGTCGGTCCACTTGTCTGCTGCGCATCCTGCCGAGAAGACAAGTGAAGGACGCTCTCCACGTCGTTGCTGTTGTCGCCGCTGCGCGAGACGCCCACGTAGGCCTTGGAGACTTGATTTTTGATGATGCGATGCAGCTGTGCGTGCTGGCTGGCGTTGATGCGATATGGACCCGTGGGCAGCTCACTGGGCACAATATCAGGGTAATACATCGGGAAGCGGTTCTCGGGGCTGAATGGCTCGGCGCCGGGCACATCGGCCACGCGGCGAAAGGTAAAGGTATCCTCGTCGTAGATGAGCTCGCCGTTGATGATCTTGCACAACTTCTCACGCGCGTCATCCTTGCTCATCCCTTCGGCACGCAACGCTTGCCCGGCTGCGCGTGTTTCATTCGAGGAGAGCAACGCTCGGAAAAGATCGCGGTGTTCCACGTGGATCAGGGCTTCCACAAGGCGAACAGCCAGATTGGCCATCTCTCTCCCGGTCCAGTTGCGCGAATCGATTCTGAGATCTGGCACCGCGGGGGGAGGAGCACTCGAGGCGCCCTTGAGCAGGGTCAGAATGCTCCTCGTGGAGGCCATCCAGCGCAGTGCAAGCCCGTGCACCTCCGTTTCGGGCTCGAAGCGGAGGTCCAGGTGTGGCGAGATAAGAAGCGGTACGACGCAGCAGAGTACGATGGGAATGTCCACGCTGGCCGTGATCAGCTTCCTGGTGCCAGGCTCATAAAAGCCCGGAAAGAGAGATGGCACGATGCCCCCCCGTGTTCTCCTTCTCCATCACGGTCTTCCACGCGGCCGCAAACAGCGAGCTATCGTCGCTTCCGGATGAGGCAAAGGTCACCTCACCAGGCATGTACCGAACGCGTACATCGTGCAGACTCGAGAGCATTGCTCCCCAGATCTGCGCGGACTTCTTCTTGTTCTTTTTGCCAAAAGATCTGGTTGTGTCAATGGTCGAACATCCCTTGAAAAGATCATTGAGATCGCGAGAGAAGTTCTTGAGCACCTTGCGAGCATGGGGTCTGATCCCAAGCTGCGCGAAGCAAGCGGCGAGCACGTTCGTGCTCTCGAAATCTCGACCTGTCGCCGCCTGGATCCAGGCTCTAGCATTGCTGAAAATCGCCGCGCGCCACAGCGACTCAGTGTCAGCAACCCCGCTCGTGGCATCGTCAGCGAGGGTCCTTGCCTTGAAGTAGAAGTTCCCGTTGTCGTCCATTCGCGTCTCAACGGTGAGTTCCATTCCCTTCTCGGCCCAGAAGGCCTTGATGCGTGCGGCGCACCAGTATTGAAAGTCATCCGGAGCTCCCGCAGCCGTTGCGCAAGGCGAGTGAACCATGGCGTTGCCACACTTCATGCAGCTGCAGTGATGGCTAGAGGCACCCATCGTGAGCTCCGTGTGCAGGTTGAGGCAGTAAGGAGCCGCAGCACACGTAGAGACCGATGACGGTGATGGCGTCGCGCCAGCAGCCTGCTCCTCCGCCCCGAGGTCTCCGTCGTCCTCGTCGTTGTTGTAGTTGTCGTCGTCTTCGTCTTCGTCGTCAGTGCTATCCTCCACAACGTGATCACGGCGGTCGGGGGCAGGCGTCTCCTCATCTTCGTCGGAGCTGTCGGAGCCGTCGGAGTTGGGAATGGTCTTGCGACGACCGCGCCGCATCTCAGCGACCGTCTCAAACGGTCTTCCAGCGTCGTCTTCAAGGTCCTCTTCAACATCTCTGGCGTTGATGCGACGAGCCAGAGACCTTGTCGGGCGTGCCAGTCCGAGGAGTGACGACTGTCCCGCCTTCTTCAGCGTAGAACCTTCCAGCCGCTGCTGCTGTTTGGTGGGCTGCTGCTGCTTTTGCTGCTGCTTTTGCTGCTGCTTTTGATGCTGCTTTTGCTGCTGCTTTTGCTGCTGCTGCTCGCCAGCGGCCGCCAAGGTGCTCTTGCGCACCTTCTTCGTCGCGCCACGCGGCGACCGCTGCTTGCGGCGCTTTTGGCCAGCCGCGCCTGAACCCATGCTCTCGGCGTCGACTATCGGGGAAGTCTTGCCCCGCCCGGCCCTGCGCCCTGCTCCGCGCCCCAAGCCCGCGCGCCGTCGGCCCAAGCCTGCGCCCTGCGCCGTCGATTCGTCAGGGATTTGATTGGCTCAGGCACCATCCTGGGCTAAATTTGGTGGCCTAAATGAAAACGACAATTACCCCCCTTAGGTACAGACATTTGGACATTCGTCAGGAGGCCGTCGGTGCAGCGTGGTTGATGAAGCGCGACCAGATTGAAGTCGTCGTCTGCGGTGAGACCCTCTGGTCGTCACCAGGAGACGAGGACGCCTTGCGCAAATGTTGCGGTGGCGGCGTGGCCGCGGGAGGGCGCGCCTGCGGCGGTTGCCGTGGGCTCGCCTTACCGAGGAAGGCGGCCTCGAAGTCGCGAGCCTTCTCTTGCGTGCGCTGCACGACGCCGCGCTGGTACTCGTTCAGCTCTAGGCGGAGCTGCGCGATCTCCGCGAGCATGTCGACCAGCAGTCCCTCCACGGGAGCGCCGTCCTCGCCCGCGCCGCCCCTGGCCTCACTCAGGTCGGTGGCCTCCGTCAAGACCTTGCGCAGAAGCTCATCTGAGGCGTCCAAGGCAGCCATTGGATGCCGCAGGTAGGGGTCGTTCTCGAGGCGCTCCCGGCCACGTCGGGCGCTGCTGTTGCGGATGAGCGCATCGGCCGTGCTCTCGCGAGACCGCTGCCAGAGAGAGCGGACCTCGCTCACGAGGTCCTCGCGGTTCTGGTCCGGCGGCGACTCCAGAGACTCCAGCTCGGCACGGAGCGTCCGGATCTCGCGCTTCCACAGCTCCGCGTTGCGCGAGTTGGGCGTGGACGCGAGGCGCGAACCGTACCACTGGATAAGTCGGCGCAGGCGCTCCTCGCGCGACTCGTCCGCGCCGCCGAGCGAGCGGACCTCCAGCTCGCTCGTGCTGTGCTGGCGCGCTTGCGCCATGCGCTCCAACGCCTGCTGGAGCGCCTCCGCCGTGTCGCTGGGGCTCGGCGTGCGAGGGGGCAGCGAGGACGCAGGGCTCGGCTCGCGCCGCAGCGGCGCCGCCGTCGGGCTTGGCGTTTCTTCCCTCTCTCTGCTCGCTGTCGGGGCGCCGAGGACGGCGACGGTGACGCCGAGCGCCGCAGCTGCTCCCGCGCCTACACCGGCCGCGCTCCTCGCCGTTGCCGCGGCAGCCCCGGCGCCTGTGGCCGTCGCACCAGCCGTCGCGCCCGGCGAGGCGTCCTGAATGGCCGTCGTACCTGGCGAGTCCTCCGCTGGTGGCGACCCGTCCCAGATTGCCTCGCGCACGCTGCCAGCAATGGCTGTCGCCTGCCGGACTTTGGCCACCGTCTCCCGCGCCTTGGCTTCCTCGCGGTCGTCGTCGCGCTTCTCTGGCTCGTGCTGCAGCGCGCTCCAGCCGCTGCTGGGCCTCGTCTGGTCATCGTCTTCATTGTCGCGGTCATCGTGGTCGTGATCGAGATCAAATTCGTCGCTGAGCTCTGCGGCAGCATCGAATCCAGCTTCATCCTCTTCCCCATTGGGCGTGCGCACAGGCACGGGTGGAAAGTTGGACGGGATGCCGCTGCACAACGCCGTGATGCGGTCGGCGGCGGGCTCCGTGCACAGAACGTCCTCGAAGATGGGCTCGCCAGAGATGGGCGATTTCAGCGTGTCCAGGAGAGTCTCGTAGACGTCGACATAGGCGGCTTCCAAGACGCCGTGCGGATGATCGGCCGAATCGAGGACATAGCTCTGCAGCGAGTGCACAACGAGAGCCGCGGTGGCGCAGCAGAAGCCGAGCTTGTCCGCGTCGGAGCGCGCCGTGCGCTTGTACAAGTGCACGAGGTCGCGCAGCACGAAAGCGCGCTCGATGGAGAGCATGGAGACCACCTTGGCAGCGGCCTGCGCTCCAGGCTGCGAGTTGCTCTTGTCGAGGCCGAGGCTGGTGAGCGTGTCGAGCGCCGTCTGGTAGCGGAAGAAGACGTCGTCCGGAACGAGACCGCCCTTCATGCCCTTGAGCGTGATGGCCAGGACGTCGGCGACAAAGGGCGCGGAGCGACCCTGCAGGTTTGGGCGCGGCGCGGAGGCTGTGGCCTCGACGAAGGCCCGCGCCTCGGCAGCCGAGGCGGTGTCGAGCGTGCGAAAGAGGGTGGGCGCGCGCAGGTCAATGCAGTCGAAGAGGAACTGGCAGCACTGCGCGACCGTGCGCAGGTCGCGCAGGCTCGCGTCGTCCTCGACGCGGACTGCGGGAAGCTGCTGCAGCTGCTCACCGTGGCCCCGGTAGGCGAACTCGGCGCTGCGCGTGGGCGAAAAGGCCGGCAGGCCCGGGTCGCTGGGGCGCCGCACGCGCGGACCGCCGGGGGGGCTGTGGCGCTGCTTCGCGGAGCGGAACATGGGCGGGCGGAAGCTGAGGCGGCGGCGCAGGGACGAGAGCGAGGACGCGCTCTGGTCGCTGTGCACCGAGAGCGTGTCGGCGTCCGCGGCGCTGAGCTCGTCCGGGCCGGGCAGGCGGCGCGGAAAGGTGCCGCGCACCTCGGGTGAAAACTTGCAGACGCCATCCGGGAGCGCCGAGACGATGAGCGCCTGAATGGCGTTCAGCATGAGCCGCTCGTCGCGCTGCGAGGCAATGTACAGGTGCAGCGGCGCGCCAACCTCGCGGAGGTCCTTGTTCTTTAGATGCGGCCCGCTCAGCGAGATGCAGTAGCGGTACATGGCGTCCTGCTTGGAGTCCTCGGAGCGCTCCAGCGCCACATTGGGCCCCATCAGGTTGTACTCGGCCTCGTGCTGCGCGTCGGTCCCGCGCCGAAAGTACCGGAGCACGCAGTAGCCGGCCTCATTGACGCCGACCTCGAGCCACTTGCGCTTCGCGAGCGGTCGTTTGCGGCTGCCTCTGCGCGACGTGTCAGTCATTTCCCATCCTCGCTTCGCCGGCCTCGTACCTGCCTCTCTTCGAGGGCGTCCGTACTCGCGTCCTGGCCCCACCCGCCGCTCCCGTGCACGTACTTGGAGAAGGGGACCCGGATGCCGCGCGCGGCCTCGAGCGTGCGCCGGAAGCCCGTCACGGACAGCACTTCGTCGCGGCCCGCCGCCGTGGTCTGGCGCTGCAGCTGCAGGTTCGGGCCCGCGTCCATGGCGGCGACCCTGGGCACGGCCAGGCCGGCCCTTCGCCGCGCCGCGCGGTCTCTCGCCCTCGCTCGCTCGCTCGCTCGCTCGCGCCCTCGGCGCGGGCGACGGCGCGGCCCCGAGCGGCGCGGCTCGCGCGCCCGCCGTGCGCGGTCGCCGCACGGCCGGCCGGCTGCGCGGTCGCGGCGTGCGTTGAAGGTCTGGGACGAGCGCGAGGCGCACCACAAGGAGAAGCAGAAGCAGCAGAAGGAGGAGGAGGAGGAGGAGGAGGAGGAGGAGGAGGAGAGCGAGGAGGAGAAGGAGGAGGAGAAAGACGACCTCGATAGATAGATAAATGGGGAATGACGGAAAAGGCCCAAGAGAAAGCTGGAGGTCCGGGGGTCGCAGGCCTGGAGGAGGCGACGGCCGGCGGCGGCGCCCTGATGCACGGCCCGAGGACCGCAGGGCGAGCATCGCGTGCAGCTGCAGCCTGTGATGAGAGCAAGTGTACGTGTCCGAAGCGCGGCGTGCAGTGGAGGAGAAAACTACATGTGCCGCGGGTTGAGGGTTACCGACGAGAGGCGCGCGAGCGCGGCCGGCGGGTGGTGACTACTACTAAATCAATCAGAGTGGAAGAGAGCCTGAGGAGCTGAGGTGTGGCGGGGAAACAGACATCAAATGGTGGGGATGGTGGGGATGTGGTTGACAGTGACCTCGCGCATGTGGCCGCCGGCTGGGTGCTCGTGGGCGTAGCGGCCGTCGATGCCGAAAGCGTTGGCGTAGATGGGGTTGCGCAGGAGGTTGTACGACGGCAGGCCGCTGATAATGCCGCGGCGCTTGGCATAGGAGATGGGCGGATGGAGGTTGACGCGGTTGACAAAGTGTTTGTGAACGAAGCCGCAGGAGATGAGGTCCATGACAGCCATGAGGAAGCGGCGGAAGCGGCGCGAGAGGCGCAGCAGGGAGAAGAGAGCCACGTAGGAGATGAGGAAGGCGATGAATGGAAGGATAAAGGGCAGCGTGACGCGCTCGTTGAGCTCGCGCTTGAAGGCGGAATCCCCAGCCTTGGTGCGGAAGATGAAGTCCACAGCGTTGCCGAAGTAGCCGAGGTCGGTCGCGTCCTCGTTCTCGCCGTCCGCGTTGACGAACCAGAAAAGCCCCGGCGTGGAGTACATCCAGATGGCGAAGATGAGGTTGGGGATGATGGCGATAAAGAGCGCGCTGGAGGCGAAGTGCGTCCAGATGCGGCTGTCGTAGCGCGGCGGCGTGCGGTAGTAGCGCAGCAAAAAGAACTTGTCGGTCCAGTAGTAGAAGATGAAGGCGACCGCGGCTATCGGGTAGAGGATGGGCAGGCCCGGACCGTAGAGGAAGGTCACGAAGACGGTCATGAGGTTCTGTGCTACGCGGTAGTGCAGCAAAAAGGTGGGGCCGGTGAGCCACTCGTTGAGCTCGCGCTGCGAGGTAGGTTTGCGGCAGCGCAGGTTGCGCTTGATGCACATGTTGAGCATGTACTCCAGAAAAACAAAGGCCTGGGGCGCGAAGACGTTAAGCAGCATGATGAGGATGATGTGAAGGCCGACGTCGGCGTACCATGTGGCGGAGAAGTCGTGGTAGCCCTCGAGGCCGGAGATATCGTTGACAGCGTCGAGGCCAACGAGGCTAAAGTCCTCGTTGACGAGGAAGATGACGAGGCCGGTGTTGAAGATGAGCGTGATGAGGATACGGCGCGAGAGCGAGACTTGCATGCGAATGAGCGAGTGGTGCTTCTCAAACTTGACGAACTTGCCCTGCACGAGGCGGATGCCAAAGTTGGTTGCGGCGATGACACCGGAGATCAGGAAGGTATAGGCGAAGAGCGGGGCCTTGTCGCTCCAGTAGTAGTAGCACGGGTCATCCTTGTTGAGCGCGGCGGAGCCGACCTCGGACATGGTGGAGAGACCGCACTTGCAGTCGAGGTACATGCTGTTGAGTTCCTCGAGGAGCGTCTGGTTCGTCGTGGAGGCGATGGCGTCCTCGAGGTCCTCGATCGTGGAGTTCGCGGGCAGGATGCACTGCGTCGAGGTGAGCTCGGTCTTGACGACCTCGCGCACGATGGCAAAAGAGTACGTGGCGCCGATGGAGACGAGAAGCACGCAAAACACGAGCAGCGTGGTGAAGACCCGGCGGAAGAAGCGCGGCCACCAGCCGTAGTCGAAGTTCTCCCAGATGATGGTGGAGGGCGGAGGCGCGGGGCGCACACGGATGGACGTGTCGAGGAAGAGCACGTGCTCCTTTGAGCGCTCGCCATCCGCGTAGAGGTCCAGGCAGCGCAGGTAGCCGACCTGTGTCTCGAAGGTTACAAAGGCGGTGACCGGAGTGTCTCCGAACTCGATGTCGCGGCGCTCCGCGTCAATGTCCTCGTACTCTGCGTAGAGCTTGTCATAGTTGGCGACGGCGCGGCGCAGCTCGTTTTGCACGAGGCCGAGTCTCTCGACGCGCTTCGCGAAGGCCTTGCGGACGCGCACGAAGGACATGAGGTCCTCCGGCTCGATGCTGTGCACGCCAAAGGACTCCACCGACTCGGAGCGGCGCACGGGCGAGATGGGCAGCGCCGTGGAGCCGGCGACGGATCGCGCCACGGAGCGGCGCAGCGAGGAGCGCGAGCCGAGCTCAAGGTCCTCCTCGATGATGCGGCGGTGTTCCACCACGGCGGCGTCCATGGCGGCGGCCTCGGCGCGCGCGAACTTGTCGCGGGCCGCGTAGACGCGCGAGGCGGCCTTCCAGAGCTTGTGGATGAACTTGCCGCGCTTCATGTAGAGGCTGATGAGGTGGCCGCTGTTGTAGCCGATGATGACCTCGTGCACGGGCTCGCCGGTAATCTCTGAAAAGAACTGCTGCAGGTTCTCCTCGGTGGTGCCGGGCGGCACGCGCACCACTTGCACCGAGTACTCGTCGACGGTAAGCGTCTTTTTGGCAATGAGGTGCTTCTCGCGGTCCTCGAAGAGCGTGAGGTAGCTTACGCCGATGAGAAATACCCCGATGACGGTGAAGTTGATGCCCATGTAGAGGTAGCCGAGCGAGCGGCGGTCCACCTCACAGCTGGCGTCGCAGTTGACAAAGGGCTGCACGATGTAGACGCCAAGCCCAGAGAAGGTCGCGTCGGTCTTCACGAGCGTCGAGTTGAGGTTGGCGCTGGCGAGGCTGGCCACCGTCGTGGCCTCGAAGGCGCCAATGCCGGAGCCCACCGTCCCTTCAAAGGCCGCAATATTGAGGTAGAGTTGCGGCATAACGATGACGCTGAGGAGGAGGAACATGGAGCCAAGCCACTTGAGCCACTTGAAGTAGAGGCTGACGCCGGCGCCGTAGCGCGAGAGCTCGGACTCGGGGCGCGACCAGCAAAAGATGGCATTCCCAAAGTAGCCCAGGTCCGGGCAGTGGTGACCGGTATGCGTGCCGCAAATCGGGTACGGCTTGCCCTCGCGCGTGCGCGGATGGTGCATGTCGGCAAAGGCCCGGGCCTTGCGGAGCGAGGGCTCGGAGAACTCGATCCGCATGCGACGGTCGAGCGACGCCTGCAAGGCGCCCTCGGAGGTCAAGTCCAGGTCCTCCAGGTCCATGTCCGCCTCGAGCTCCTGCAGCTCGGTCTGCAGGTCGTCCTGGCTAAGGCTGCGCATGCGGCGCAGGTTGGACGGCGGCGCGCGGTGCATGCTGCCTTCCGTGGAGACGACCGCGGCCCCGTCCGAATAGTACAGACTGGCGGCGCGGGGCACACTACTGGGCCGCAGGTCGTCGCTCATCGTCGACGACTGCACGTAGCGCGTGCCCGTGAGCCGCGAGGTGTACCGCACGGCCTGGCCGCTGCCGTCCACGGGCAGGTCCGTATCGGCCGGGTCAAAGCGCTGGCGGGCCAGGTCCACGAGCTGCGCCTTGGTCGCCTTGGCCGGCGCGTAGATCCCGGCGCGCCGCAGCGCGGCCACCAGGCTCTCGCGCTTCCACGCGTCGAAGCCGATGGACTGCCGCGAGCCCGCGGTGCTGCCATAGCCCTCCGGCTCGGGCAGCCCGTCCATGTCCTCCCCCTCCCCCTCCTCCTCCTCCTGCGGGCCGGCGCCGGTCTCCGCTGCCAGCGCCTGGCGCTGCGCGCTCGTGAGCAGCGCCAGCGTCGGCCTTCGCTGCGTCTGCGCGAAGGGGGACCTCGGCCTGCCGCCTGTCCTGCTGCGCGACGCCGGCATGATGCGCGCCGTCTCCTCCAGCGTCCGCTCGGGCGCCGACGCGCGGCCTCCGGCGGCCCGCCTCGCCACGGGGGCCTCCTCCACGACCTCGGCCACGCCCACGGGCTCGGCGGACGCCACGGCCTCCGCCACGGCCACGCCGTCGTGCACCTCCTCCTCCTCGGCGCCCCCGCCCAGGCCCGCCTCGCTGCGCGCCATGCTGCTGCGCGCCATGCTGCTGCGCGACGCGCTGCTGCGCGCCGACCGCCCGTCCGACATCGCGCCGCGCCGGCCCCGCCGCGCCGCCGCAAGCGCGCCCGCGCGACCAGCGAGCGGCTTTGATCGAGCTCGCGCGCGTGCCCGCCGCGCGCGCCTTGTGCTGTCGCGCCGCCGCCGCTGCACGCGCCGCCGCGGGGACGCCTCCAGCGGGTCCCCGTAATGTCCAAGCCAAGTTCGAGGCGCCGCGAGCGAGCGAGCGAGCGAGGGCGCTGGCGGGCGCGGGCGCGGGCGCCAGGGCGGCCGGCGCGAGCCGTGGCTGGCGTTGCTGTCGTGCCAGGCGCCGTCGCGCCTGGGCTGGGCTGGCCGTCGGTGCTCTAGCTAGTAGAGCACGGCGAGGCGAGGTGGGCGGCGAGCGAGCGAGTGGCACCACAGAACAATCGAGGCCGAGCAGCACTCACTCACTCACCCACGCACGCACTGTGTTTCCTTCGAAGAAGCTTCGGCCAGGTGATGATGGCTGGCTCTGGGCCCGGGTGTCCTACACGAGGCGAGAGGCTCTCGAACCTGTCTGAAAGGCCCGGGGCTGCGCGAAGAAGCCTTGCTCTGGCAGCAGGCTGACAGCGAAGTAACTAACGTTGGACGTCTACTAATAACTTACCCCAAGTGGCCACAGCGAAGTACTGCCGAGCCGTGTCGTGTGCGAGTCGTGTCGCACGGCGCAGAGTTTGATGACGGGTGCCTTTTGGCTGGTGGCGCTGGGGCACTGGCTGCTCGCGCCGTGACGACACCGACGAGTCTGCCGCCAAAAGGCGCGTGGCGCGGGTGCACCCGGTGCAGGAAGCTAGAGAGGAGGAGCCGCCAGCGGCCAGGCTGTGGCGCGCGCTGCGTTTGGCAAGCGCGCGGCGAGTGGCAAGCCGACGGTCAGCCGACCAACCTGCGGCCGGGCGCCGGAGCTACGAAAGGGCCGCGATCAGAAGCTTGCTGCGGAGCGTCCGTCGACGAGCGCATACCTCCGCCGCTAGTAGTGCAGTGGCGGGCATCCTCATCACGCGCGACGGCCAGCGCGGAGCGGGGCCTGCGCGAACCACGGCGAGCAGCCGCAGCTGCGCACTTGGCGCACTTGTGGCGGGTAGAAGGATTGGTTGATCGGACTCCGTCCGGAGTGTCGCCGGACGACTTGCTGGAAACGTTTTTTATTAACGTGACCGTACGTAAGGCAGCCTGGCGACTGGCGGGTAGTAAGTTAAGCAAGCAAGATCACAACTTGACTTGCTCCCTGCTGCAGCCAGCCTGAGCAGTAGCAGCAGCAGCAGCGTCTCAAGCGTGGTCATCGTCATCTTCCCGGACTTGGTCTACTTCAAGTTGGCGGCCTACTTCTCTGAAAGCTACTATTACTCGAACCTCACGCGCGCGCGCGCCGCGCAGGCGTTAGAGGGCGCGGGCCTGGAGGCAGCGGTCGCGGAGGATGGGGAGGAGCTTGGGAGCGTTGAGCTGGACGTCGCCGAGGAGGGGCGTGGCGAAGACCTCGAGGCGGGGGTGCTCGCGACGCACGCCATCGAGGATCTCGGCGATGTCGCCGCCCTCGCCGGCGTGGCGGCCGGGCGCGAGAAAGGCCATGGCGAGCACGACGGGGCCCTCGTCCAGGCCGCCGAGGCCAAAAACGTTTTCCAGGAGCGGATCGTTGAAGGCGTACGCCGGGCCCTCGCGGCGCTCCATACTGCAGTCCACGACGCAGACGGCCTCGGCGCCAAGGCGGCGGCGCATCTGCGCCGCAAGCGCGCGACGCGTGCGGTTCACGGCGCGCTCGGGCGAGCCGTGGTCGACCAGGAGCACGCGGAGCGGCACCTTGATCCCCTGCTCCGAGGCGACCTTGCGCACGCCATCGCAGAGCATGTCGGCGATGCGGCCATCCGAGGCGACGAGCGCCGGCGCGACGGCCCAGTCTTCGCCCTCGCGACCGCCGAGCAGGTTGGAGAGCTGCTTTGGGACAAAGTCGGTCACGGTGCGGCTCGGGCCAAGAAAGAACGGCACAGCAAGCACACGCGGCGGGTCCTCGCCCTTGGCCTGGGCATCTTCCGCCAGGCGCTGGAGCGTGGGCTCGAGCGTGAGGGCTGGCTCGCCGTCCAGCTCGGCCGGGTCGATGCGGTCGCTATAGCGCGCCGAGACCGGGATCACCTCAGCGCCGCCGACACCGCTGCGACGCAGCTCCGCCTCCAGGTTGCCGGCGTGCACGCGCAGCTGCTTGTATGAGGCGGCGCGCAGACTCCCGTTGTCGATGAGCAGACAGGTCGTGGGCTGCGCCGCGCCAGGCGCCAGCCAGGGCTGGCGCGCCTGCCGCGGCACCAGGTAGCCGAGGCTGACGAAGCGCAGCGCGCGCGCCAGCCAGGGCGCCACCGGGCTGCTCCACACGAGCGTGTGGAGCGGCTGCGCCACGCGCTCCCAGGCCAGCAGCGAGAAGGTCGCCAGCAGGCCCCGCGCGCGGCTCAAGAGGCCGTAGATCGCGCCCGAGACGCCGCCATGCCCGCCGCTACCGCTGCCGCTGCTGCCGCCGCCGCGGCTCGACGCCTCGGGCCGCTTCCTTGACTTCGCCACGGCATGCTCTCCGCCGGGGGCCGTCGAGGCGGCCTCGGAGCCGGTGCTGGCAGCGCCACCGGCGCCGGCGGCCGCGGGCGCTGGCGGCGCGTCGGCGGCAACCTCCTTGGCAGCCTCAGGCTCGATGATGGTCCAGCCAGCAGCGAGCTCCTCCTCCACCTGCGCCTGCACACCCTCGCGGTAGCTCGGGTAGAGCAGCGTGTAGCCAAGTTCCTCCTTAAGGCGCTTGTTTCCGACGCGCTTGCACTCAGCGAAGAAGCTGCGCTGCATGGCGCTCATGGAGTCCTTGGCCTCCTCATAGTTTTGCACTTTGGGCTCACGCAGACCCATGACCTTGCAGGCGAACTGGTTCACCACATGCGACATCTCCGGCTCGTCGTCGACCACGTTGTAGACGCGGCCCGGGTTAGGCTTGGCCAGCGAGGCCTCCAGGGCGCCCACGATGTCATCGACGTGTGCGCGCGAGAACACGTGGCCCTCCTTGACCACGTGCGAGGCGAGCCCGCGCCGCAGACGCGCCACCGGCCCGCGGCCCGGCCCATAGATGCCGGGCAGCCGGAAGATGTGCGCCGGCAGCCCAGACGTGAGAAAGGCGCGCTCCACGTCGAGGCGACGCTCGCCGCGCGACAGCAGCGGCGTGGGCGGCGTGGTCTCGTCCACCCAGGCGCCCTGGTGGTCGCCGTAGACCGAGGTCGTGGATAGATAGCCGGCCCAGTCCACCTCGCCCTCCTCGGCCAGCTCCACGAGCGCACGGCCCAGCACCGGGTCGCCTAGAAAAGGGTCCTTGCCGCTCGCGCGGCCCACGGGCGCCGTGAAGAGCAGGTTGTCATACGGGCGCAGCCACGCCTTGCACGCCTCCACGTCGAGCGCGGCACCCTCCGGGAACGGGAACTGGCATCGCTCCACGCGCTCGTCCAGGTCCTTGGCCGGCGAGAACTCCGCGAAGTCCTCGTCCTCCAGCTCCAGCTCGCGCACGCTGCCGCCCACGCGCCAGCCCTGCTGCGCGAGTTTGTTGGCCAGCCGCGTGCCCACGTAGCCGAGCCCGAAGATGAAGATGGACTTCTCCGGCGCCTTGGCCGCCGCGCCGCCGCGGCCCGCCTTGCGCTCCATCTTCGAGCGGCCTGCCGCCTCCGCCGCCGCCCGCTCCTGGCCTCGGACCGGGCCTAGCTCGCTCGCTCCCCGCCGCAGGATCTGCAGCAGCTTCACCTCGGAGACGACGACGAGGTCGACGACGACGCCCTGCGCGACGGCGAACCCGCGCGACGGCGAACCCGGCACTTTCCGCATGGCCATGGCCTCGCGTGGCCTCGCATTCGCTGCGCTGCGCTGCATTGCACTGCATTGCACTGCATTGCACTGCATTGCGTTGCATTGCATTGCGTGGAAGCGCAGCTCCAGCTAACCTAGCAGCTGCCGCTGCGCGCAGACTCGGAGCAGCACCAGGACGGGCGCTGCAGTGCCAGTGCCGCGCGGACATCATACCACTCAGCCTGATCGATGATGAGGAGTCATGGTCACACAAGTAAAGACGTCGCGGTGCGCACGAAGCGGGACTGCCTCGCGGCGGAGGACCTGGAGGACTCGGAGGACTCGGCGGACCCGGCGGACTCGGCGGACGGCGAGGCCGCTTTGTGCGTGGCCGAGGTCCGGGCTGCTTGCCCGGCCAGCGGCTAGAGCGGCCGGCAAAGCTTTTGGCAGCGACCGCCGCTCTTGACTCAGTGACAGGGCCAAGACACGGCGGTCCGGCTGGCTGCCTGCCTGCCTGGCGCGATGGCACGTGGCGCGAAGCACGCTCACGTCAGCTTTTGGAGGCTCGTGGGCAGGTGGCGTTGAGACTTCAAGCAGGGGACGTACAGCGCGAAAGGATGACAGGCGGCGCTCGAAACCGGAGTCTGTGGCGGCAGCGGCGCGCCCACGATGACGCGGGCGACGATGCAAGAGGCCCCGCACCGCACCGCGACAGTCTTGACGCGAACACAGTAAGTTGATAGCATAGCTGCATAGTTCTCGTGCCGAAGCTGCGCTCTGCACGGCGGCTTCTGCACGGCTACTCCTGGACCTGGTTGCCTAGCCCAGGGGGCAGCAAGAAACGCACCAGCAGACTTGTTACCTCTAAATCGAGAAGCGGCGATACAGCTTGACTGGCCGAGGGCGGGGTAGCAGGACGCGCAGAGCAAAATTTCAGGTGCGTGCGCCCAGGTACTACCACCTCGGAGAGCGGCGGCTTGGTCGGCCTCGTATCAGAAACGCGTCGTGACCTGCAGACCTGCAAGTACAATCTTCGGAGCGGCGGAGAGCGTGCGACGCGTGCCGAGCGAGATCATGGCCGTACGGACGGATACGGTGGAGAGCGCCACGGCGCCGAGCGCCGTGGGTGACGCGGCGGCGAAGGCTTCGCCGAAGCGAAAGGGCCCGGAGATCGACCGCAGTGCGGGGACTCTGCGCACGTTGAGCATCTGCACGCTCTTCGTGTGCGGCCTTGCGTATGCGAGCGAGCATGCGCCGGACGCGACGGGCGGGCGCATGGCGTTCAACCAGGGCCCGTTCTACGACCTGATGGTGTCGCCGACCGTGTATCTGGGCGTGCCGGCCGTGTACCTGGTGGCGGTGTGGACTCTGAGCCGCTTCATGGCGGATAAGGCGCCCAAGACGGAGGTGCTGCGCAACCGCGTGCAGCCTGTGTACAACCTGGTGCAGATTGTGTTGTGCGCGTACATGAGCTGGGGCCTGCTGCCCGCGAGCATCTGGAACCCGTTCGGGCTCAACACGCAGCGCGACGCGGACGTCGAGTGGTTCGTCTTTCTGCACTTCTTGTCCAAGTACCTTGACTACGTGGACACCTTTGTGATGGTCTTCAAGAAGAGCTATCGGCAGATCTCCTTCTTGCAGGTCTTCCACCACGCTACGATCGCCATCGTCTGGCCGTTCCTGCTCAGCCGCGGCTGGGGCTCGGGCGTCAGCGCTTACGGCGCCTTTATCAACTCCGTCACGCACGTCATCATGTACACGCACTACCTCGTGTCGAGCTTTGGCATCAACAACCCGTTCAAGCGTTACATCACCGCCTTTCAGCTCACGCAGTTCGCCAGTTGCGTCCGTAAGTTCTTGCCACCCAGTTCGCGCTTGTTTGCTCCTGGTTGACTGACCCCTGCGCCCTGCCATGCACCGCACGCAGTCCATGCGCTTTGCGCCCTCAAGTTTGAGCGGATTGTACCGGTGGAGCTCGCGTACCTCGAGATCTCGTATCACCTCATCATGCTCTACCTCTTCGGCTTTCAGATGAATTGGGCCCCGCTCTGGTGCACGGGTCCCAGCGCTGCCGTGGTCCCGTCCATGCCGGATGCCGCGAGCACCAAGGCCAAGGCGGCCTAATGTATCAGGCGGTCCAAAGCGAGAAAAAACTACCTATATCGTCTGCGTCCGTCGGCCTGGCCAACGAGAAGGCCGTCGAGTATGGCACCGCCACTGTGAACTTGAAAAGAAAGGAAAGAACCAGATACGACTGTTGTGCGCGTTGTTTCTTGCCAGGAATTCTCGCACTTGATGCTCTCGCACTTGATGCTCGCACTTGACAGACGAACGCCCCCCCCCTCCTCATAGCCCGTCCTGAATGAGGACAGTTCGTCGTAAGCGTGCCAAGCCGGAGAGGCCAAACCAGGAAGCTTTTGCGCACCGCGCCGGGAGAGGCACGGCGTGCGTTGGCGCCGCGCTCGGCCCGGTCCCGGTTGCCTCTGGCTAGGATGGCGCGCCTCGCGCGCCTGGAGAACACGCATGGTGCCCCCCTCCCCAAGTGTCGGTTGAGTTCCCGTGCAAAAACGAGCGCGCGCTGCGAGAGCTGATCCCCCCCCCAATCGAACAGGCGCGGCGGGAAGGGACGCCAGCAGGCGCAGGCCGCGCAGGCCGCGCACCAACGAACGCAGTGCCCGGCCGCTGCTGCAAAACGTAGCCGGAGTCGGGCCCGAGCGGCGCGCAGAGGCTTGCGAAGATGGGCGGCGGCGCGTCGAAGAAGTCGTCGGCCAGCGAGGTGGGCCCCCTCGAGCCGCCTACGCCCGACGTGGGGGAGGGTAAGGCCGAGGAGGAGGTCGCGCAGAGCAGCCGCAGCACCAAGGACATCGACGTGCGCAACAAGGAAGGCAAGACCGCGGACGTGGACGCCGGGTCGCCACGGAGCGCAGCAACCTACGGCGACGGGGACCGCGCGCACAAGGAGCAGAAGGAAGCCGAGGACGCAGCCTCGGCACGGCGGGAGGAAGAGCAGGAGGAGGAGGCCAAGCACGAGGATGAGCGCCGCAGGGCGGCCGCCCGTGAGCAGCAGGAGCGCGCACAGCAGCAACAGACGCAGCAAAATGCAAAGCCGCGCAGGAGCCCAAGCGATGCGGAAACTGACGGTTCTGGTACGCTGAACATTGGCGCAAACCACGCGCGCGCGCGCGCTTCCGCGACGAGGAGAGCGCGCGCTTTCGCGTCAAGAAGAAGGGGTTCACGGGCTTCAGGGCTGAGCTGGACGGCAATGAGGCGAGCAGCGGCTTGCGCACGAGCGGCATCAAAATCTCGGGCGAGGCCGCCAAGACCGAGGAGGACAAGGAACGCGCCCGGCGGAACATGGAGGCCTTCCCGCTGGTGGGCGAGGAGGTCCTGGACGACCTCTTCGACAGCATGTCGGAGGCGACTTGCGCCGCGGGCGAAGACATCTTCGTCAAGGACCTGCCGTTCCTGTACTTTGTGCTGCTGGTTGACGGCGATATGGAGATTGACGGGGCCCCGGCGACCTTCGGCAACGAGCAGGCGCTTCTCGGGCCCGGCCTGTGCTCCGGCACGCTGCGCGCCGTGACGGACTGCCGGCTGTGGGTCATCACCCGGCTCCAATACCAGAAGGTTACGGTGGAGGCGCTCAAGCGCAAGCT
This sequence comes from Thraustochytrium sp. TN22, assembly GCA_013306675.1. Lineage (NCBI taxonomy): Eukaryota > Bigyra > Thraustochytrida > Thraustochytriidae > Thraustochytrium > Thraustochytrium sp. TN22. The sequence goes on along the minus strand of JABLUY010000127.1, from coordinate 48,699 downwards.
GGAGCGCGGCGGTTCGCTCTTGGAAAATATCACGGAGATTCCAGGCCTCAAGGAGCTGCCGCGCGAGACGCGCGAGGCCATCGCGGCGGCGCTCAAGCCCATCACTTTCGTGCGGGGCGAGTACCTGATGCGCCAGGGCGAGCAGGGCCACACGATGTACTTCATCGAGGAAGGCGAGGTGGTGATCACGCAAGCCAACAGCCGGCACACGCAGGTGGCCGGCGGCAACAAGGCTGCGCCGACGGCCGCGGTCGTGGCGCGGCGCACGCGCGGCGAGTACATCGGCGAGGGCGCGCTGCTGGACGACGGGTCGTCCGGAGAGGCTTTCGGCGTGCGCAACGCGAACGCGATCGCGGACTCGGACGTGGTCAAGTGCCTGGCGCTCGGCCGACATGAATTCCAGGAGTACATGGGGTCCCTGCGTGAGCTCTTCGAGCACAACCTGTGCTATCGCGTGCTCAAGAGCCTCGACCTGGCCAAGGATCTCGAGGACTCCCAGCTCAGCATGATCGTGTCCACGCTTGAAGAGGTCGAGTTTGAGCCCAACGAGTACGTCGTGCACCAAGGCGAGATGGGCGACATCTTCTACATCGTCAAGGATGGCACGCTCGAATGCACAATGACGGAGGACGGCGCCGGTGAGGGCGCCGAGCCGAAGCGCGTCGGCACCCTCATCAGCGGCGACTACTTTGGCGAGGGCGCGCTGCTCACCAACGCGCCGCGCCGCTGCAATGTGTACGCCGTCGGCCCGGGCAAGACCAAGGTATGGGGGCTCAAGCGGTCCAGCTTCGAGAAATTTCTCTCCGAGGGGCTCAAGCAGAAGCTCGGCGACACCTTCCAGCACCGCAAGTCCGCCAAGGAGAACAAAAAGCACCAGGTGCCCTGGGACAAGCTGCAGAAGGTGCGCACGCTGGGCAGTGGCTCCTATGGCACGGTCGACCTCGTGCGCGACCGCGTCACCGGCGAGACCTACGCGCTCAAGCGCATCCGCAAGGCCACCGTTGTGGCCAAGAAGCAGCAACGCTTCGTCAAGAACGAGCGTGAGCTCATGTCTGCCACGCATTCGCCCTTTCTCGTCAACCTCATCTGCACCTACAACAAGGGCGACTCGGTCTACATGCTCACCGAGGTTTGCCTGGGCGGCGAGCTCTACTCGCTGATGAAGGACACCGTCGACGCGCGCAACGCCGATATCAGCGATGACGACGACATCATCTGTGGCTGCTTTGAGCTCGAGTCACAGTGCCGCTTCTACACGGCCTGCATCGTGCTCGCGCTCGAATATCTGCACGGGCAGGGCATCATCCACCGCGACATGAAGCCGGAGAACCTGCTGCTGGACGAGACCGGCTATCTCAAGCTCGCCGATTTCGGCTTCGCCAAGATGATCCATGATCAGCGCACCTATTCGCTGTGTGGCACGCCCGAATACACGGCGCCCGAGGTCTACAAGCGCAGCGGCCACTCCAAGGGCGTCGACTGGTGGAGCCTCGGCGTCATTGTCTACGAGATGGCCTCTGGCTTCTCGCCCTTTCATGTTGTCTCCCAGAACTCCTGGGACTGCTACATTGAAATCTCCAAGTACGAAAAGTACTACCCGTCCATCCAGTTCCCGCCCCTCTTTGGCCCTGAACTCTGTTCGCTCCTGCTGCGGCTTCTTTGCCCTTCGCCAAGCAAGCGCTACGGTACGCGCAAGGCCAACGCCGCGCACGTCAAGGAGCACCCGTTCTTCGGCGTCACAGAGGAGTTCTCCTTTGCGCTTGACTGGGACAAGATGGAGAAGCGCACCTTCATTCTCGCCGAGCAGTTCCGCCCGCGCGTCCCCGAGTCGGGACTTGACGCGGAGAACTTCGAGTCCTGCGACGACCGCCACGAGGAGGACGACAAGTTCGTAGATGACTCCATGATGGAGTCCGGTGGCACCTGGTACAACGAGTTCTGAGCCCCACTGCAGGCAATTTCTAAAAAAAGGGACAACAAAGGCGTGCACAAAAGGGGAAGTGCATTACTTCTCCCCGCGCTTTTACGCGCACAATGTGATCTCGGCAGCACCGTGATTGACATGAGTAGAAACATCCATGATGATCATCTTCTTTCCAAAAATTGACGCACGAGCTCACACGTGCCAGCGAGCGAGCGAGCGAGCGAGCGGGCGAGCGAGCAGGCGGGCGGGGTTCCCTTTCAATTAAAGAAGAAAAAAGGCGGCTCGACCTTTCTCGTGGACCAAAGCTGGTCACGGCAAAATGTAATGCCTATCGAGGATCTGCACGAGGAAGCCCGGGAAGTGCTCGACGAACCTAGCGAATGCACGCTGCCCAATAACGTAGCACTCTACGGTGGACTCAGCGCGAATTTCGAGGGTTGACGGAAGGCCTCTGGCGACGCTGTTCATATCGCCGAAGAAGACCCCGCGGCCAAGGCAACGCTTCGGTTGGAAGTCAATATCGGTTCGCGTGATGCCGCGAAAGGTGCCCGAGGAAGACGAGCTCTGCTCCACCGAAACGGTCCCGCTGATGACAATGGCAGGCTCCGGGACTCGGTCGTCCTGGGCAAAGGATTCCCGCTTCAAGAGCCGAATGAATTCCTCCATGCAGAGCTGGTCCACGAGAATGTCGTGCAGCGCACTGTTCGCCGCAAGGACCTCAAGCGCGCTGATGCTGGCCGCCGCGCTCGAGAGGCTGAGAGAGTCGCACACCAGAGTGCCGGAGCGCGATTGCAGGAGCGCATCCACGAGTGCCGCAATCGGAAAGCGCACGAGCGAGCAATCCGTGTGCGCATTGACATGGTAGCCATACGTCTCCGACGGCTTGGAGGTTGCCCGGGACGGGGTGACCGCCACCGTAAGCCTCTTAAGCAGGCTGTGTCGCTTCGACTTGCCGCTCTTGCTGCTGGTGCCGCCGCGGCCGCCGCGGCCGCCATGATACTTCGCCGGCCCTTGTGAACGGCCTCCTCCTCTCTGGCCGACCGCCAGATTCACGTTGCCATGCGCGTCGTCCGTGCGCTGCAACAGCCGCTCAAGGCTGTGTGAGATGCCTGTCTCGCCGAACGAGTCCGTCCCGCTGAGTACCTGCCGGTGCCTTTGAGGTTGGCCAGCATGGTCACGAGGATGTGATCGCGTGTGGCGAAGAAATTCGCGGTGATGGACTGACTGGCGGCCCTGAACGTCGTCCGTGGAGTCAAGATCGCAACCGCCGTCGCTGTCCGGCGGAATGCAGACACGTGCCTTGCCCAGGTTTGCATCATCCTCGCTCAGCGCCTCGTGGCGCCTGCGGCTCGCTTGAGCTGCGGATGACGCCACAAGTGCGAGGTGCGCCTCGTCAGAGAGCGTGCGCGACACGAAGTCCGTGTCGGACGGAGTGATGACCGCCGCGCCGTACATGACCACCCAGAAGTGGCCCACGGCGTCGTCCTCATCCACGATTCGGTCGCCAGCCTCGAACTTCATGACCTCTCCGAGGGCCGCGAGCTGCTTGAGCAGCGCAGGATTTCTCCAGATTGGGCGGAAGAAGTACTGTGCGCGCAAAAGACGCACGATCTCCCTGGTGACGCAGCCGTTGCAGCGCTGAACGGGGATGCGCAACGTCTCCATGTCGCGCAGCTGTTGCAGCTTGAGCGCCGCGCTGGGCGCAGCGTGCACAATAAAAAGGCGATCCTTGAGCGTCGGGTCTTCTTCGCACTTGGCCTCCAGATCGTGGGTTGCGGTATGAATGGGCGGCACGCCCATTTCGTGCAGCACGATGGTGGCATCAAAGGGGAATTGCAAAAGCTGGTCGCGGCGGTCCCTGCCGATGACGCCCTCCGAGTGGAGCCGCTCCAGGAGCGCCGGCGAGAAGTTGGTGTCAGCGCTGTAGGCGATGGAGCTGCGATTCCAGGTCGCCTGGAAACCGATGCACGGGATGGTGTGAAGCGAATAGAAGAAGCGCAGGCTCGCACAGCCGATGCGGATCGGCGTACCGATAACGACCTCCTTAAAGCTGAAGAGCGAGTTGAGAAAGCCGAGTTCAAAGCCGGTAATAGCAGCATACTTGCGCAGAAAGGACTCTTTGATGGTGGTGGTTGTGTACAAACGCACCTGGCGCTGGCGCAAGATCTTTTGGAAGGTGCCAGCGTCGTGGTCGGCGTGGCAGTGCGTGAGGATGATGCCCTCGATGGAACTTGGCGCGATGCCGAGGTGCTCCATGAGCTGTGAGCTGTTGGGCGGCGGGTCCACCATGATGCCGGAGCGATTGATCCACAGCACGAAGCCCGTCGTATTGCCCTTCGGGTCGAAGCCGTGGGAGGCGCCGAGCACCGTGACGCCAAAGAGCGGCGGCACGTACACGTGGTGCGCCACGACCGGTAGTGCCTCGGGCGGGCGAATGCGGACGACGGCTGGGACCTTGGCAATGCATTCGCCAAACTCGAAGACGCGGAAGAGCAGCTCAAAGGAGCCCTTGCGATCGAACTCCCGCACGTGTTTGACCATGAGATGGTCGTTGATGTGGTTTTCCTGCAGCTCGCGGAGCGGCCTGAACTCGAGCAAGTCATCGATAGTCAGGCTGGATCGCGCCGCGTCCAAGCCGATGCCCTCGCCCGCGAAATTGGGAAAGGCCGACTTGTGCCGCAGCCACGGCGCGAAGTCCTGCTCCAAGTGCAGGTGCCTCTCGGCCGGTCCAAGGAGCGTTTCGGAGAAGGCGGCGCGGATGCGCGCCTCGAGAGACGTCGTCGTGAAGATGGTCACCCTGCGCTTCTTGACGAAGTAGTTGTAGTACGCCGGGAACTCGAACTCTGCCGTGCTCAGCCCACACTGCCGGTCGAACATCTCGCCCGAGATGACGTAAAAGGTCGGCACCTCCAGGCCGTGGTGCATGCAGTCCTTGATGGATTCGGGCGGGATGCCAAACTGCATGACCCCCGCGGACGCGGTCTGCACCAGGTAGCCATCGCGGTCGAGGCGGAAGAGGTTGGGAAAGTCCTCGCTCACGGGCTCCAGCGTTTTAGCCGCATCCTGGCCGCTAGCCGCAAATGGCGCTCGCGCGTGCAACGTCTCGGTGTCCATGCAGGTAGCCTGGCGAACGAAGCGGGGCCCGTCCTTGGGCGCGCTGCTGGCGCCGCACACCTCGTCGACACTCGTGATGCTTTCGAGACTGTCGAACTCCGTGACAACGACGCTCGACTCGCCCGGCCCGGGCTCGGGCACCACGATGCGTGCGCTCGTGTTGCTGCGGCTCATCGCCGACGCGCCGGTCCATCCGCCCATTGGATCGCCATTGTAGCCTGACGAAGCGCACGCCCCCATGGCTCGCCGAGCAAGACGATTTGCGACGCGATGCGCCTTGGCCTACGCCCCCCCCCCCGGGCAACGCCACGCCGCGCCGCCGCAGCCGCAGCCGCGCGGCGTCGCACGGCGCGACGCCTCGCACGTCTGCACCTCGAGCGCTTTGCCGCTCGTAAGTTAGGTGGCTGCTCAGAGCGCAGAACAGCTTGCAACGTGTTGAGCCCTGACTGCCAAAAAAACGAACCAGGCGCTCCGGACCGGACTCCGACTTTCCACGTAACGACTCACCTTCTCGCGAAGTGCGTGACTCGCACTCGGTGCTGTGGGGCTGCCTCTCGAGCCGTTGTTGCTTCGAGTCGCAACACTTGTCCACGACGCTGTGACAATGAGCTGCAGTCGTGATGATCGAGGCGTAACAAAAGTCGAAGGAAGTGCGGTGTCCGGCGCAGCGCGAAACGTTGGAATTCAACTCGAGGCCAACGAGATAGGCACGACTCGGAGGGAGACGGGCGCCGGGCGTGGCGTGGCGTGGCGAGCTGGGTGAGCCGATGTGGTAGACTCGGATTCTCCTTCCTCGATGAGCGAGGAAATCGTAGCAGTGGGTCCAAGGCGAAGAGCGAAGCGTCTGCGAAACGATCAAGAAGAATGTCTGTTTGTTCATTGAAAGCCACCATGACGAGCCCGAGCAGCAGCTGCGAGCGGAGTGCAAGCCTTCCAGCTACATGTATGTATCTCTCCTGGAAACACGATTCTGATAGACTGTGAGGAGACTTGAAGGGAACTTGGTCAAGGAGAAGAAGAAGGAGAAGAAGAAGAAAGAAGAACAAGAGCCCATGGCGCATCGTCAAGAGACCCCGACCTCTACCCCGACCTCACGCTCGACAGCAAGCTCGGCATGCAGGACAGGAGCTGCAGCTACAGCAACAGCAGCCCGAGCGGCTCTACAGCAGCGGCTACAGCGTGAGCTGAGCAGCAGGAACAACTTGCAGACACCGAACGCTAGTTGAGCAGCTCGCGCAGCGCGACGGCACAGACAGCGCCACGGCACAGAGGCGCGGGCGCGGGATGGACGCCGCAGGCGAGCGTGCGCAAGGCGCCGAGCCCGGCCGGTCGCGCAGCGGCGTGGACGGCGGCGGCGGCGGCCATGGCAACGGCGATGGCGACGTCAGGAGCGGCGACAGGGCCGCAACGGAGCAAACCGCTGCTGCTGCTGGTGGTCCTAGCGCTGCTACCGGGACGGCGCAAGACGGCGGCGCGGGCGCTCGAGAGGCGGCGGCGAGCGCCAGCACGTCGGGCGTGGGTGGTCTGTTCCGGAGGATCATGAGCTCCGCGCGAGACGCCGGTGAGAGCTTGGTACGGCCCGCGCTGGAGCCCGTGGACGCGGCCAATCAGGCTGCCGTGGCCCACGGCACCGACCCGCGGACGCTCGAGGAGGAGATGGGCTCGTTTCTAAACCTGGTGGACCAGTACGCGCAGCTGGAGCTCAAGGGTACGTCTTGTGGCCTCGGCCCCGCACCGCTGGCAGAGGCAGACCAAATCTAACGTCGTGGCGCTCTCCTTTCGGCAGATTCGCTCAGCGAGTTCGAATGCCTCGAGCAAATCAACCGCGTCTCGTGCGCCAAGTACGGCGAGCTGGCGTCGACGCTGGGCGGCCTCGGTGAGCTGCAAGGCGAGCTTCAGACCAAGTGTACGTGCAACCCTTGTTCGTGAGGTGGCAATGAAGGAATCTCTTTCGGCGTATTCGCCACGCAGCGCAGCTAACGGAGCCCTGGCCTCGACGCGCGCAACGCAGACGACGAGATGCAGCCTGTCCTGGAGGAGGTCGACCGCCTGCACGCCACGGTCATGGACCTTGAGCGCGCCGTCGAGTATCTCGAGGACTACTCGGAGCGCCTCGTCTCCAAGGCGGAGCAAGCTCTGCGCAACTGACTCTGCCATGCCCTCCGGCGGCCTACTAGCTGGCGGGGCGCACAACCCCTGCGTCCTTCAGGGCCACTGGAAGCCAGCAAGAAGAGGATGGATGAGCTCCTCCGCTGCTCACACTCGCCAGCCAGAGCCCACATCCGCGCGCGACGCCAAGCAACGCCACGTGCACCAATCTCGACTCAACCCACGCGTGCAGTGCAGTGCCGGTCACGGTGCGCTCGCCGCCACGGTCACAGGCTGCGCTCCGCCTCAAAATTGAGCCTCACCGAAAGCTGCGTGCGTGCCAGGCAGCTCCGCACCGCCTCGCCGTTCCGGGTCAGGTCCATGCGCAGAGCGAGCTGCCTGCACCGCCCCTGCAGCGACGAGGCAGCCGCCAGCCACCGGCAGCTTGTCCCAGGTCGCCAGCAGCTTGGGCGGCTGGAAGCGCGGCGCCAGCTTGCGGGAAACGCTGACTGACTGAGAGTGAGCGCCAGCCAGCCTGAGCCAGGCCACGGCGGCCCGCGCCGCCGCCACAGACCACGCTCCGTCGCGGGCGGCGGCGGGCGGGCGGACGGCGAGGCGGGCGGCGGGCCCCGCCGCAGCCGGCCGGCCGCGCGCAGGCCCGCCGGCCGGAGCGAGGCGAGGCGAGGCGAGGCGGGGCGAGCGAGCCGGGGGCGGCGCCGGCAGTGGCTCGTGCAGCGCGTGCGGCACGAGCCACGAGCTCGCCTCGGCTCGCCGCGCCGCGCCGCTGCTCGCCTCGGCTCGCCGCGGCTGCGCGGCCAGGGCGGCGCTCCGCTCCGCGCCGTACGCGCGCGCCCCACCCACCCTCCCCCGCTTCTGCTGCCGGTTTTCTGGTCGCGGCCCCGCGCGCAGAGCGTGGAGAACTCGAGGGCGGCACGGGACGACGCCGTCATGGCGAAGCCGCACATGCGCGTGACGTACTCGCCGCTGCGGTCGCCGCTGCCGCGGGCGCCGCCTTTGGCGGCGGCGGCGATGGCGGCCACGCGCGCGCCGCTGCTGCCGCGCGAGGACTCAGCCGCCTCGTGGCAGAACGGCAGGCGGCACCGCGACCACGAGGAGAGCGACCCGCTGGGCCTCGACCTGGACCTGGACCTGGACCTAGAGGACGCCACCGCGGAGAGGAGGGCAGGCCTGAGCAGCGGCGCGAGGCTGCGGTGGCGCGACGCCTCGTATGAGGAGCTCTCGGACTCGGAGCAATTCACAAGGCACTGGAGCGAGTCGGAAGATGGCGTGCTAGGCAAGATCAAAAACGCCGGGAGGTCCTGCTGCTCGTGCCGGCGATGCATGGTCTTCGGCATGGCCGTGATCACCGTCGTGGTGATGCTGGTGGCCGTGGTGCCAGCGCTCGCGCAGCACCTCGTGGATGATATCAATCTCGAGGTGCGCAACATCGTGCTGTCCGCGCCCTCACGCGACGGCCACATGCGCATGAAGGCGGCGCTCGCGCTGCGCGACGCGGGCCGCGTGGCCGCGCAGGTGGACCCAAGCACCCTGCAGCTCTGGCTGGACGAGAGCCACATGTCTGACGTGGACGTGCCGGCGCTACTGCTGGACACGAGCGACGACGACGAGCGCTTTCAGGTGGACGCGGGCGTGCGCGTCACGGACGCCGGCGCCTTTGGGCGCGCGCTGGCCCAGGCGCTACAAGGCGGCTCTCGGTGGCGACTCCGGGGCAAGACCGACCTGCAGGCCGTGGTGTGGGGTCGCCATTGGCGCGAGTCGCTTCAGCTGCGCATGGACAAAGATCTGCGCATCCCCGGGATGGCCCTTTGCCGCGCCGAGCTTCGCGACCTCGATCTGATCGGACCCCCCGCGACAGGCGACGCGGCGGAGGAGGTGCACCTCACGGCGCGTCTCGTCACGACAACTGCCACGGACCTGGGGCTCGAGGGGCTTGGTGAGGTCGACTTCGAGCTGCGCGCACCGGCACCGGCACCGAGCGAGACCGGCGGCGTTGACGCTTCCGTGGCGCTCGGCGTTGCGCGCGTCGCCGCCTTCGCGCTCCGCCCCGGCACGCAGCAGTTTGCCGCGGACCTGCGCCTGCGCAAGACTGCGGCCAACGAGGCGGCCCTCGGCCAATTTATGAGCCGCCTCCTTGCGGGCTCGGAGCAGCGGCTCCTGCTGAACGGCCCGGTGGGCGGGTCCTTTCCGTTCCTCGCAGGCCTGCTGAATCTCACGGTCGAGGTGCCCGCGCGCGGCGGCGGCGGCGCGCTCGAGTTCCTCCTTCTGGACAAGGTCGCGGCGTACGAGGGCGTGCGCGCGACCCCGGACGGGCCCGCCCAGCGTGGCGTTCTGGCGGCGTTGCGGAACCCATGGCCGGCGTCTGGCGTCGCGCCAGAGGACGTCGTGGCGCAGGTTTACCTGCGCGACCCGCTCGGGTTCGTGCTTGACCACCCTGAGATGGGCCGCCACGAGTGCGGTCGCTCCGCAGCGCTGGTCGAGTTGCACTCGACGTCGGCGCCGGCTGCCGCGAGGGCGCTCGGGGCGCGCCGCCAGACCGTCTTTTACGCGGCGCGCCCCATGGCCCGTCAGAGTGGCGGGCCTGCCTGCCGTCTCGGCACGAGCGCCGTGGCCGACGGCGCCGACTGCTGCTTCGCGGCGCGAGCATTGGCTGCGAGCTGCCGCGCGGAGCGCGCCGGCGCCCGCTCCTTTGATGTGCACGTGGATGCGGCGTTGCACCTGCGTCTGGGCGCCTGGCGCCTCCCCATGCACCTGCAGCACCCTGACCTCGCCGTCTCCTTCACGCCCGGCACGGTCGCAGACTTTGGCCTCGCCGCCAACCTCTCCTGCGCCCACATTGCCTTTCTTTGATCTTGAAAACATGCGTGGAAGCGCTCTGAAGAGGAAAAAAAGAAAAGAAATTGTGCGTGACTTTGATCATGATCACGGCCAGGCTGAACAACGTTGACTGCGGCGCCGAGGCTCGCTCCACGCCGTCTGCCCGTTCCCTCCTGTTCCCCGCCTCGTGCGACAATTCTCCCCTTCGGACGAACCTCCGCACACACGCACTCCCGCCTCTGCCCCCCTGCCCGTCTTCCCCAAGCTGCGCCGCCTCTGCTCCAAGAGGGGCACCGCGCAACTCAACCTCTTGTGTGCAGAAACTTCCCCCGCCACTGCGTTTCTGCGCCCGGCTCCACGCCCGGCGCCTCCCGCCTCCCCCGCAGCCCCCCTGCAAGAAAGATCGCCCGCCACTGCGCCTCCACCCCCCGGCGGGGCCCAGTGCGGCCGGGGGGAGGGAGCCGGAGGCCGGCCGCCGCCGAGGGGGGGCGGCGCCCCAGTGGCGGCGCATCCGGCGCAGTCCAGGCGGAGCGAGCGCGCTGGCACGTTCAAATAGCAAAGCGCAGCAAAAGCGCGCGAGGTCGGTCGCGCGCTCGGGCGGCGGCGGCGGCGGCGGCGGCGGCGGCGCGCGGCGGCGGCGGCGCGGCGGCGCGGCGGCGCGCGGGCGCGGTCGGCCGGCGGCCGGGGGGCGCTCTCGCTCGCTCGCTCGCTCGCTCGACTGCGCGTGCCCAGCGCCCGAGGCGCGCGTGCCGCGAGTCCTCTCTCGGAGCGCGGCGCGCGAGGGAGGCCCGCGCGCGGCGACGCGCGCGCGCGCTCGGCGGGCGCGCGGCGGCGGGGCGGGGCCGGGGGCCCGCGCGAGCAGAGCGCAGCCAGCGCGGCGCGGCGCGGCGCGGCGGAGGACAGGCCGGCGGCGGCGGCAGGGCGCGGGCGCGAGCGGGCCGGGCTCGACGCGTCGGCGCAGTCGTCGAGGAGGCGGCGGTACAGCTTGCAAGGGCAGGGCGCGCAGCGCGAGTGCGTGGCGGCGCGCGGAGGAGAGGAGGGGAGCATGTCGGACCAGGTGAGCGGGCCGCGCGGGTTCCAGCGCCATGTGCACGTGGAGTGGGACGAGCGCACGGGGACGTTCACCGGCATGCCGCAGGGCATGACGGCGGCCATGATGAACGCCGGCATGATGCAGCCGGCGATGCCGAAGCGCAGCAAGAAGGACACGAAGAAGGCCAAGAAGGACAAGAAGAAGAAGAAGAAGAAGAAGGGCAAGGGCTTCGACTTCGACGACGATGACGAGGACTTCACGGTGTCCTTGCCGTATCAGGTGGCGCACGTGGAGCACGTGGGCGTGGACGCGCGGTCGTCGACGGGCTTCACCGGCCTGCCGGACCGGTGGCGCAACCTGCTCAAGGTGTCGGGCATCAGCCGCCAGGACGCGATCGAGCACCCGGACGAGGTGCTCGACGTGCTCAAGTTCCACCTCGAGGGCCCGGCGCCGCCGCCCAAGCTGCCGACGCGGCAGACGCTGCAGCGCGACATGCTGCGCGCCGTGGAGATCGCCTCCTTCAACCCGGACAAGATCGTGCGGCGCGAGCGCAAGATCGGCGAGGGCGCTGGCGGCGTGGTGTACATCGCCACGGACCTGCGCACCAAGGAGAAGGTGGCCGTCAAGGTGAGCCCCATGAGCGACCTGGAGAACATCAAGAATGAGATCGCCATGCACTCGCTGTCGCAGCACGAGAACATCGTGAACATCATCGAGACCATCTCGTGGCAGGACGAGCTGTACATTGTGCTGGAGCTCATGGACGGCGGTGCGCTCACCGACTGCCTGGGCCGCGGCGTGGACTGGGCCGAGTCCAACATCGCCTACGTCACTCGCGAGGCGCTCCAAGGTCTGGCTTTCCTGCACAAGCACCACCGCCTGCACCGCGACATCAAGTCCGACAACATCCTCGTCGACTACAGGGGCCGCGTCAAGCTGGCCGATTTCGGCTTCAGTGTGGGCCTCACGGAGGAGGAGAACAAGCGCAAGTCCGTCGTCGGCACGCCTTACTGGATGGCGCCCGAGCTTATCCGCGGCCTCGAGTACGACTCCAAGGTCGACGTGTGGTCCATGGGCATCACGGTCATTGAGTGCTGCGAGGGCGAGCCGCCGCTCATTGATGAGCAGCCGCTGCGCGCTCTTTTGCTCATCACCATCCAGGCGCCGCCCACGCTCGAGCACCCTGAGCGCTGGAGCAATGAGCTCAACCACTACCTGAAGCGCTCGCTCATGACGCGCCCCGAGCAGCGCCCCGACACCACCACCATCCTCATGCACCCTTGGTTCAAGTGTGCCGGTAATGCCCAAGAGTTTGCGGAGCACGTCAAGCGTGTGCTCAGCTCCCGGCGCTGAGACCCTTCAGCGTCAGTAGCCTGTGTTGTTGTTGTTGTTGTGCTAACTTAGAGGGTTCCGGCTCGCCAATTTGCTTTGCTGAAAAAGACAATCACACTTTATCTTACGAGGAAGACCTCGATTGGGACGAGCCAGATGTGAGATTTGTAAGGCGCTGAGCCCTTTCTGGCCTGATTTGACTGACGATGATTGCTCGGATGGCCACGTCTCAGCACCAGCAGCCGCAACGAACAAGAACAACAATCCGCCGTCATTATTGATTTCTTTCTTGAAACTTCATCATCACATTGTTGCGCAGAAGAAAGTACCCGTCATCATTCGTCACGCGGTCCAGCGGCAAGCGAGACTGGGAGTACGGTGGCAGTAGCTCTCTCTCTCTCTCTCTCTCTGTCTCTGTCTCGTGCCCTCTCTCGAAGCTGGCGCTCTAGCTAGCTACCAATGGCCGGCGCCACTTGTTTTTAACGCTTGCGGCCCAGAACAGTCTGTACATGCTGCGCAAACTCGGTGCGCGGGGCAGCGGTCTTGACCCAAGGGTGGAGCAGCAGCTGATCCGTGGAGGCGCGCTGCTCTGGGCGGATGGCGAGGCAGCGCTTGAGAAAGTGCAGAAAGGCCGGCGTCCATTGTTGCGGCTGCTCGACGGTGGGCGATGGCTGAATGGTAATGAGCAGGAGCGCGCGCAGCGGCTGCTCGTCGATGAGCGGTGGCTCGCCGTCCGCGCACTCAATGGCGGTAATGCCGAGCGACCAGACGTCAACCTTGGAGTCGTACTCGAGACCGCGGATGAGCTCAGGCGCCATCCAGTAGGGCGTGCCGACGACGGACTTGCGCTTGTTCTCTTCCGAGGTGAGCGAGACGGCGAAGCCAAAGTCGGCGAGCTTGATGCGGCCGTTGACGTCGACGAGGATGTTGTCAGACTTGATGTCGCGATGTAATCGGTGGTGGCGGTGCAGGAAACTAAGGCCCATGAGCGCCTGCTGACAGACGTAGGCGATGTTGGCCTCCTTCCACTGGACGCCGCGGCCGAGCACGTCGGTGAGCGCGCCGCCGTTCATGAACTCCAGCACGATCCAAATTTCATCCTTCCAGGCGACGGTCTCCTTGTAGCCGACGATGTTCTCGTGGCTGCTGAGCGCGTGCAGCGCGATCTCGGAGCGCAGGTTCTCGAGCTCGGCCACGGGCGCCACCTTGACGGCGACGCGGTTGTTGGACCGCAGGTCCGTGGCGAGATAGACGGTGCCGCCGGCGCCCTCGCCGAGCTTCTTCTCGCGCCGGATCACCTTGTTCGGGTCAAAGGACTGGATCTCGGCGGCCTGCGCCATGTTGCGCCGCAGCGTCTGCCGGCTCGGCACCTTGGGGCCGGGGCCCTCAAGGTGGAACTGGATCACGTCCAGGACCTCCTGCGGGTGCGCCGAGACCTCCTCCTTGGAGATGCCGCTCACCTTGAGCAGCTCGCGCCAGCGCGGGGGCAGGCCCGTAAAGCCGGTCGACGACCGCGCGTCCACGCCCACGTGCTCCACGTGCTGGAAGTTGTACGGGCGGCCGATGGAGATGCCGTCGTCGCCGCCTGCGCCGCTCGCGCCCACGCCCTCGCCCATGCGCGCGCGCGTCTTCTTGAAGAGCGTCTTGTACGAGGGCTTGGCCGGCGCCACGTGGCTGCCGAGCACCGACATGGCGCGCGTCGACGTCTCATTCTGGCTCGCCGCCTTGGGCACCATGCTGGCCCACACGTCCGGGAGCCCCTTGAAGGTCCCGGTAGCCTCGTCAAACTCCACGTGCACGCACCGCAGCACGTTCGTCGGCCCGCTGATCTGCTGCTTTTGCTGCGCGTACTGCTGGTCGCCGCTGTACAGTTGCGCGTCCGAGCCGGCGCCCTGCGCCTGGTGCGGCGGCGTGCCCGGCATGGCCGGCGGCGACGGCGGCTTCAGCTGGTGCTGCTGGTACTGCTGCTGGTACGCCTGCTGCTGCTGCTGCTGCGCGCCGTAGCCCGCGGCTCGCGGCTCTGGCACCCTGCTCATGGCGCCCTGGGCCGGCTAGCTGCCTGGGCTCTGGCTTGTGCCGTCTGTCTTACGCGCCGCTGACTCGCTCGCTCGCTCTCGCGACGGCCCGCGCCGGGGCGCGCTGGGGCGGCGGCCGTGCCTCGCGGCGCCCTCGCGCTCGCGCGCCGCGCCGGGCGGGGCGGAGCGGCCGCGCCGGAGACGGGGAGGGAGGCGCCACGCCGCCGCGGGCGGGTTGGATGGAATCGACGCCCGGCGCCGTCTGCCGCGCCGCCTCCGCGAGCCAGCCGAGCCGAGCCGGCGAGCCGCCGGGCCGCAGGGCAGCGAGCGCGCGAGCGCGCCGAGCGGGCTCCGCAGCGCCGCGCCGCCGCCGCCGCCGCCGCCGCCGCCGCCGCCGCGCCAGCGCAGCCGCGCTCGCCGTTTGGCCGCCCCCGGGCGCGAAGCCGCGCCGGTACCGAATGCCGGGACTGGGACGCGGCGCCGCGATGCTGATGCTGATGCTGATGCTGGTGCTGCGCACGGGAGAGATGTAGACGGAGACCCAGGCCGCGATGGAATCGAGGCCTCTGCGCGGCGCCGAGGCAGCCCGGCGGCGAGAGGAGGGCGAGACGATCTCCTCCCTCCTCGGCGGCAGCGGCGCGACGAGATTTGCACGTATGCAGAGACGCTCCGAGGCTGCCAGAGCCGTGGTGCTGCGGAGTGACACCTTCATCCTGGACGCAGGGGGGGACCAGATGGAGAGGGACGAGAGAGGCTGCAAGGGGGAGCGAACAAGGACCCGGGACGGAGGGCGGCCGGCCAGCGGGAGGCGGCTAGTGCGTGGAGC
Organism: Thraustochytrium sp. TN22; assembly: GCA_013306675.1. Classification (NCBI taxonomy): domain Eukaryota; class Bigyra; order Thraustochytrida; family Thraustochytriidae; genus Thraustochytrium; species Thraustochytrium sp. TN22. The sequence continues at coordinate 33,532 of JABLUY010000127.1, read as the reverse complement.
TGCGGCGTGGAGCTGCACTGCATTGCATGGCGTGGAGTTGCGCTTGCGGTGCGTTGACGTTACATGAAGGTTTGCGCCGAGGCTGGCTGGGACCGTGGCGTCTGCGCGACACGGTGGTCGTGACGCGGAGCGATGTGCCTTGAAGCTTGATGCTGGCGATGCAGCGTCTCTCGTGTCGTCGACGAAGACGAACGAGGACGTCGTGGCGACAGAGTGCCGTGCGAAGAATGCCTTGGAACGGCTTGCGTCCCGAGGGGCTTGATGCGCGTTCCGTGGAGATCGAGATGGCACGCCTCCGCGGAGAGAGACGAGCCGGACCGGATACAGCTGCCCCGCCCCGTCTGGGACGGGCCACACGCTGGTTCCAGCGTCGAAGGGTTCTCTCGCCAACGACTGCGACGAGAACGTCGACGAGACAACAAAGATGGCGAGCACGCTACGCGAGATCCTTTGTTCCTCATCACCCACGGTCAGGCTGTCAGGCGGCGATGCCGCACGTGGAAGCAGCGAACTTGATCGCGACGCGGCGTGCCGTGCCGTGAATACGGAGAACCTGCGGCCAAGGACGACTCGAGGAGCCTCAGCTTTTGCAGACCGTGTTCGCGTGGCCAGCGCACGGCGGCGCCATGAGCGGCGCTGCGCCGGCCGCCACGGACAGCGTCGTGCCGGTGGACGGCGCGACGCTGCTGGCCACGGGCTTGGTCGGGCTGCTGGTCCTCGTGTACGTGGTGCACCTCGCGACGCGCGGGCTGGATGGCGTCGGGTCGCTGGGCGACCTGCTCCAGGTGCTGCGGCAGGGCGTTCGGGACCGCGCCGCGGCGGCGCGGCGCGCGGCGTTGCGCGAGCAGGCGCTGCGCGAGGCGGAGGAGGCCGCCGAGGACGAGGCCGCCGCACCCGACGGACTCGAGGACGACCTGGACGGTCTCGAGGTCGACCTGGACGACGAGGACCTCGGCCTGGACGAGGGGGGCCTGGACGGCGAGGAGGGCGCCGACGAGGGCGCGGCCGGTGCAGGCGCGAGAGCAGGCGGCGCGGCGCAGGAGCCCGACTTTGACAACATGACGGACCGCGAGATGCGGCGCGCCGAGCGCAAGCAGCGCAAGCGCGAGCAGAAGCAGGCGCGCGCCGAGTATCTGCGCGAGCGCGAGCGGCGGCGCGAGGCTGAGCGGCAGGCGTATCTGGCGCGGCAGCGCGAGCGTGACGAGGAGCGCGAGGTGGAGGAGGCGGAAGCGCGGCGCGCCCGCGAGGAGAAGCAGCGTGAGGATGAGGCGCTGTACCAGCGGTGGAAGGGCTCGATGCGCGTGGAGCGCGGCGGCCACGACGCCGGCGCCGACCAGGACGCCAAGGACGAGGACTTGATCGCCTACGTCAACCAGCGAAAGGCCGTGCGCCTCGAGGATGCCGCTGCGCACGTGGGCGTGCGCACGCAGGACGCCAAGCGCCGTCTGGAGCGCCTCGAGGCGCAGGGCCGCCTCTCGGGCGTCTTTGACGACCGCGGCAAGTTCATCGCCGTCACAGACGCCGAGATGGACGCCCTGGCTCGCTACATTCGCGAGCACGGCCGTGTCAGCATCGCGGAGCTCGCGCAGGCGCAGCTCGTTGCGCTCGCGCCGACATGAAAGGTTCACATTGCAATCATTTTGATCTTTTGTCAATCAGTCAGCCGGCCAGCGAACCAGCCGGCTGGTTCGCCAGCGAACCAGCCAGCGAACCAGTCGGCCCGCCCGCTCCGCGAGCTTTTCTTAGCTAGCTAGCTAGCTAGCTGGAAAAGATGGAGGACATGCGCTCGGACGCCTGCATCTTCCGCTGCCAGACCACGTAGAGGGAGCTGGCCGCGCCCAGCACCATGAACATCTCAAAGTACATGACGTCGTCCGCGCCGGCGGCTTGCGGCGGGTCGCACGCGAAGAAGACCTTGACCTTCTCCAACTCCGGCGTGCAAGCCGCGGTGTCGGCCACCTCGTCCGACTCGCAGCCCGGCGGCAGCTCGCCCTTGATCTGGCACGCGTGCTCCTGCTTGTACCCGGTCGTCAGGCACGTCGGGTCCGTGGCGGCCCAGGACAGGTCCTCCTTGGAGCACTTGACGCAGGCGCCCGTCACCACGTAGTTGGCGCGCGAGCCGCCGCCCGCCGCCGCCGCCGCGGCCGAGGACGACGCCTCCGCGCCATCCGCCGCCACCAGCACCGCCAGCGCCGCCAGCACCGCCAGCACCGCCGCCAGCGCCGCCGCCGTCGCCGCGCCCGCGCGCCGCCGCATCCTCGCGCCGCGCGCGCGGAGGCTCCGGTTCTGCCTGCTGGTCGCGAGCGAAGGCGCCGGGGCGGCGGCGGCGGCCGCCGTCCTGCTCGCCCGGAGCGCCGCCGCCGCGGCCACCTCGGCGCAGCAGAACGACCTCGGTCCCGCGGCGCGGCGCGGGGCTGAATCACCTCGCGACGCTCGCGAGCTTTGCCCGTGGCGAGCGTCGCAGGCAGGCGGCGTCGTCGCGATCTTCGTGGCATGACCTCAAATGTGAGACTTGGGCACGTTGAGGTCGCCCTTGTCGACGGCGCTGCGCATCGCCGCAGCGTTGCACGCCTCCATGGCCACAAGGTTCATTTCGAGACTCGTGACTTATGCAGTGCCAGTGCGTCATCACTGTCAGCATGCCTTGATCTTGTTTGGTGGCCTGCGTGCCAGTGCGTGGGGTTCAAGAGAAGATCGCCGCCGCGGCGACGGCTGAACTTGTCTCGCATGCTTTGAGAAGGCAACGAGTCGCGGTCCCTCCCTCCGACTCGGAGTCCCTCGTCCGCATCACCTTGTTCGCTTTCTCTCGAGTCTCGATGGCTCGTGGGAAGGCTGCACGGGAGCAACACTCCAGCAACGTCGCTCATTCAGCACGCCATGCTGTACGATCTTGTGGAAGGGATTGGTGTCGCACGTTACACATGCATTGCGTGATTGATCTCACTGAGCTCGTCAAAAGGCATCTTGTGACTGGCATCGACGCTTTCACCTCACAAGTCCAAAAAAGAGAGAACCGGTGCTTCCCCTTTGCTCATCAGGCTGTCGTCGTTGCGCGCGTGGTCGCGGAGCTCGCTTACGCTCGCTCACACACGTTCGCTCATACACGCTCGCTCACACGCCCGCCCACTGATTGGTTGTTGGGTGGTCGCGCGATCACAATCTGCGCCACTGAACTGGACGACCCGATGGCCGCTACCACCTCCGACGTCTTCCGGCGGCGGCGAAGCGCCAAAAGCTGAGGCGCCGCAGGCGCGAACGACGACGAGCGATTCGTGGCGAGGCAGGCTAGCTCGTCGCTCGCTCGCTCGCTCGCTCGCAGCAGGCTGGCCTTCGCGCAGATCGCGAACGCGAGCCGCGGCACTGGCCGGGCCCGCACTCTGCGTGAAGTCACAGGCAACCCGAGTGACGCTTTGACGCACGCAGTGGTGGACGTCGGCGGCGCAGCGGGCACGGTCGCAGGCATGACGCAGACCGACAGCGGCCGCAAGGCCGAGGCCGAGGCGCAGGAGGGCGAGCCCGCGCGCGCCATGCTGCCGGCGCAGGACGCCCGCGGCCTGTACGCGCCGTCGAACGGCAGCGACGGCGCCGACGTGCGCGAGGATGGCGACGAGGACGGTCTGGACGCCGAGGCGGCGCGCGAGGCGGCGCTCGAGCACGGGTGGCTGCAGCGGGCGCTGCGCGTGAGCCTGGTGGGCTTCCTCGTGAACTTCCAGCCGTCCGAGCCCTTTCTGTCGAGCTACCTGCTCGAGGACAAGGAGCTCACCGAGGACGAGGTGAACCTCAAGGTGTGGCCGACCAACACGGCATCCACGCTCGCCTTCCTCATCCCGGCCGGCCTGCTGGCGGAGCGCATCGGCTACTGGCGCGTCATCCTGCTGGGTCTGCTCTTCCGCCAGGCGACGCGGGTCATCCTCATCTGGGGCGAGGGCCTCACCATGATGATGGCCATGCAGGTCACGTACTCGGGCGCCATCGCCTGCACCTTCGTGCTCTTTGCCAGCGTCCTGCTCGTCGTACCGGCCAAGAGGGCCACCGAGGCCTCGGCGCTGGTGTACTTCTCGTACCACTTCGGCAACGTGCTCGGCTCGCTGGTGGGCGAGCAGGTCGAGCGCGCCACGGACGACCTGCGCACGCTCTTCTACATCTCGTGGGCCTTTGCGCTGGCCGGCCTCGTGGCCTTTCTGGTCGGCTTCCCCAGCCTGCCGCGCCGCCGCTCGCTGGGCCTCTTCGTGAACCTCTCGGACCTGCGCTACGAGCATTGCGCGGCGCGCTTCCGCGCCATCAAGCCGGAGAACTTCGAGATGATGCACTACGGCGACGCCGTCAAGATCTGGGTGGGCGCCGCCATGTTCAGCGAGGCCGCCACCTTCCTCTGGGGCAACTACTACCAGGTGCTCTTTTACGACGTCGACCCGGACACCAGCTTCGGCTACCTGGAGATGGGCCTCGAGGGCTGCAGTGCCATCGGCAGCCTTGCGCCGCTCTTCATTGCCTGGCGCGGCGGCACGCGCCTCCTGCAGCACCGCGCCGCGCTGCTCGCCATCCTGGCCTGCATCATCATGGGCGCCTGCGAGACGGCGGCGACCGAGGTCGAGATCATCAAACCCATCTACGCCTGCGCCATCCTGCGCTCGCTGGCTGCCGCGGCACTCGAGGTGGCGCTGCAGACCGCCGTCGGCAGCGATCCGGCCGTCAAGCGCTACGCGCTCGTGCTCACCTGCGTGCAGATGTTCGCGCTCGTCGTCGCCGTCATCCTGCAGAGCATCGGAGGCGACCTCCTCTTCTCGGCAGCGCAGTTCGTGCAGTCCGGCGCGGTGCTCAACGCCATGGCCGTCGCCACCGTTCTCGTCACCTGGGTCGCTCTGGTCGTCCTGCGTCGCTCGCGCGGCGCCGACCTGGAGTCGCGCTCTGCCGCGGAGCCTGCCGATGACGATGACGGCTACTGATTTCGTCAGCGTCTCTCCCGCAGCACGAGCTAGCACCACGAGCTGCAAGCCTTCGCGCCTGCTGCAGCGAGGCGGAACACAGAGACTTATGGGGTCGGGGGTGCGTCCTTTTTGGGCGCTGAGATCATACCCTTTGAACCTGATCAGTTGGTAATGCCTGCGGAGGGAGAAGGTAGGGCCTCGGATGCTCCCCGGCGCGTCTCAAACGGCGCGCGACATGCGTCTCGCCCTTCCACCCCAGCGGTCTTCTGTCTGCCATCGCTTCTTTTGCTGTCACTCCTTTCTCTCTTTCCGAGTAAAGCAAAAGACCCATTCAACGTCCTTTCTATCTTGGCAAGCTTGATCCTTGGCGCGCACGCAAACCGGTTTTAATTGATTGGTTATGGACAGGCCTCTCATTTGAAAGTGTCTCGCCACTAACTATTCGGACTCGTCGTCTTGCGAGTAGGCGTAGTACTGGTTGGGCGCAAAGCCGAGGTCGGCCAAGGTCTTGGTCATGATGCGCTCAAAGACGGGCGGGCCGCAAATGACAAAGAGCTGGTCATCAGCGGGCGGGAAAAAGACGTGCTTGCGGATGTTGGCGGGCTTGATGAAGCCGACGCCCTCCGTCCAGCCCAGGGGCGGCTTGTTGAGGATGCAGTAGTAGCGAAAGTCCTGCGGGAACTTGGCCTGCAGGTCTTCAAAGCACTTGAGGAAGGCGAGGTCGTCCTCCTCCTCGGCGGCGAAGAGAAGGTTCGCGCCCAGATTGGCGACCTGGTCCGCGTGGCCAGCCTCGCGCAACCGCGTGGCGAAGTGAATGTACTCGCGGATCATCTGCACCATGGGCGCGATGCCTGTGCCAGCTGCCAAGAAGCCGAGGCGCCGGATCGTGCGCCCCTCGTACTGGATGCCGGTCTCGCGCGAGAAGGCGATGCGCAGGCCGCCCATGGCCTTCATCTGCAGCACAGACCCAGGTCGGATGTACTGGAGCAACTTGTAGATGGGCCCGCCGCGCTCGTCGAGGCGGCAGAGGATGCCGATGACGCCCTCGTCGCCGGGACGCGTGACGGGCGAGAAAAAGCCCAGAAGTGTCTCGCCGTCGAGCTCACCGCGCAGCGCCACATACTGGCCCACCTTGAGCCCGGAGCTCTGCAGCGACCCATGCAGGTTGAAGCGGATCTCGCGCGTGTTCTTGCCGTACGTGTGGTCCGTGTTGCGCGTCTCGCGCAGCACGCAGGTGACCCAGCCGGCCGGTGCCGAGGTTTCGGCGTCCGCGAGCAGCGAGGCGCGCGGCTGCTTGATGGTGGCGGCGCGCTCGCCGGCGATGCGGCCGAAGACGACGCACTCCAGCAGGCTGTTGCCGCCGAGGCGGTTCGCGCCGTGCACGCCGCCCGTGACCTCGCCCGCAGCGAAGAGGCCGGGGATGTGCCGGTGCTTGCCGATGACGTTGTTCGGGATGAGCGACTGCACCTCGGCGCTCGCGTTGATGTCGACGCCGCCCATGGTGTAGTGGATGCTCGGCGTGACGCGCGCCATGACCAGATTGCGGTCGCCCGCCCCGATGCTGGACGGGAAGACCAGCTTGCCGGTCTGCTCGCACACGCCACTGGCCGCGGCGCGCTCGTAGGCCGCCAGCGTGCTCTCGAGCTGCGCCGCATCGCAGCCGATGATGCGCGCGCAGGCGGCCACGTCCTCGCAGGACTCGAAGAGACCGAGGCGGTCGCGGTAAAAGGCGAGCGTGGGCGGGCCGAAGAGCTCCTGCGCAGCCTGCGAGAGGATGACCCAGGCGAAGGGCTGTCCCGTATAGTCGCCGTCGCGGTAGGGCGCGCAGTTCTTTTGAATGGCGGCCGCAACCACGCTGCGCAGGTCGAGCTCGTCCACGAAGCGGCGGCCATCGCCGTTGACGAGGACGCCGCCGGACCCGCGGATGGCCTCCGGGGCGAGGAACTTGGTTGGGTTGGACGGGTCCTTGGGGTCCACGAAGCCCGTCGGATGCAGCTGCACCTTGTCCATGTCGATGAGGTTGGCGCCGAGGCGCGCGGCGACCTTGACGCCGTCGCCCGTGGCGAAGGCGCCGTTCGTCGTGGGGATGCCGTCCAGGTCAGGCCGGTACTGCTTGAGCAGGCTGCTCGAGGTCTTGTCGCAGCCGAAGCCGCCCGTGGCCAGCACGACCGCGTCCGCCTCGATCGTTTCGGTCGTGGCGGAGGCGGGCACGTCGCCATTTCCCGGCGCCGTGCGCTCGTAGCGCACACCGCAGATGCGGCCGCTGCCGTCCTCGGCCGTGAGGAGGTCGGTCATGCAGCAGTTGGTGCGGATCTCGATGCGGCCCTGGTATTCAGCGTCGACAGCGGCGCGCAGCGTCTTGGTGATGAGGTAGCCGATGGGCACCGGGTTGCCGTGCTCGTCGGGCGGCGCGCGGTGCGTGCGCTTGGCGCTGTGGCCGCCGAGCTGGCTCAGCACGGTGAGCGGGATGCCGAAGCGCGTCCTGAGCCAGTCCACGGCGGGCGCCGACTTGGTGGACAGCGTGCGCACGAGACTCTGGTGCGTGCAGCCGCCCTTGCCGCTGCGATGCGTGTCGCGCTCGAAGAGCGCCTCGCGGTCCGCGACGCCGAGCTCGGCCTGCGTGGACGTGCCCCAGCCGTTGATGCCCGAGGTCGCCTTGGCGGAGTTGCCGCCGGTGCGCGCCTCCTTCTCGAGCAGCACGACGCTGGCGCCGGCGTCGGCGGCCTCCACGGCGGCGCTGAAGCCGGCCAGGCCCGCGCCCACGATGACGACGCGCGCCGGGCTGTGCTCCTTCCAGCGCGCCTCGCGCGACGCCTTGAGCTCGACGCCGGGCACGCTCATGCGCACCACGCGCGGGCCGCCGCGCGCGTACAGCACAAAGTCCGTGAGCGGTTTGTGGAAGCAGGTGCGCAGAGGGTCGAGGAGCGCGCGCGCCGCCGGTGGCGCGCGCGCCGCCAGGGCCGCCGTGGCGAGCGCGTCCGCGAACATGGCGGACGAGCACACCACGGTGGCCTGCGCCAGGCTCTCGTTGTCCACGAGCGCCATGGCGGCCTTGCGCGGGTCCAGCACGTGCGCGTACAGGCGGCCGCGGTGCCGAAAGACGTGCTCGTAGTCGCCCGAGGTGGCCACGGCCTGGCCCGAGGCCAGCTCCAGCTGCACAAGGTACTTTTTCACGCTGCCGGCCGGGACGGTGTGCGCCTCGTAGAAGGCGCCGCTCGTGCCGAGCCGCAGCGAGACCTGGTCCTCGGACTGCGCGGCGTGCGCCGCGGCCTGCTCGAGGCGGTCCAGCGAGGGCGGCTCCACGATGGCCACGGTCCACGGGCGGCCGTCCGGGTGCGCGCCTAGCACCTTGATGTCGCCGGCCCAGTCCACGAAGGCGGACGCCAGGCCGGCGTCGCGCTGCAGGCGGTCTACGAGTTCGTCGATGGCCCAACCCTTGGCGATCCCGTTCAGGTCCAGGCGCGCGCCGCCCAGCAGTTTGGTGATGCGCGTGCCATCGGCGCTCAGCGAGAAGCTCGAGTCCCAGCTCGCGTGCGCCTTGACGTGCTGCACGGCGCGCGAGATGCCGCCTTCGTCACCGAAGCCGCGGTCCAGGAGCGACCGCCACAGCGTCACGGCGCGCTCGCCCAGGCGCTTCTCCCAGTCCGCCGGCGGCGGCCCATGCGACGGGCTGGCGGGTGCCGCCTGCGCGTTGTGCCGTTTGCGCGCCGCCGCCACGTAGTGGTCCAGCAGCGGCCGAAAGGCCGGGTCGAAGGCGCCGCGGGTCTGCCGCACCGCCTCGGCCGCCGCCGCCAGCACCGTCTGCATGGGCGGCGACAGCTCGCGCGACTCCTCCGCGGCCAGCGCGTTGATGGCGCACAGCTCGCTGTCATCGCGCCAAAGGCTAAAGACGCGCTCCGTCTCCTCGAAGACCGCGCAGCACGCCTTGCGCACGCGCTCCTTGGCCTCCTCGGCGTCCGCGCCCGCCGGCGCGTAGAACTTGACGCAGTACGGCATCGCGCAGTGCACGCCCTCCTCCACGAGCATGTCCTGCCGCGTCACCTCCACCACCTCGGGCCGCTCGAACCCGACGGAGCCCACCACGCGGCTCGCGCGCGCGTCCCCGTCGTGCGGCGCCATCTTCGCTGGCCAGCGCCGAGAGCCGCGCGCCGTCCGCGGGCGCCGCTCGGGCTGCGCGCTCGCCGTCCCTCGCTCTCCCCTCGGTCTCTCTCTGCGCGCCCGCGCCGGCGCCTGATGCGCTTTTGCAGAACGTAGCTGCAGAGTCGAGGTCGAACCGCGGCTCGCCGGGCGCGCGTCCGCCGCCCTAAGTTAGATCTTTTGCAGCAGCACGTGTCACGTCTTATTAGTAAGTAGCTGACATGACATGAGGAGGGCGGGCTACCAGGGGTACCATCATACTACCATGGCCGCATGGCGTCCAACCTTGATGGCACAACTCCTGACAAGTGGTTTCTCCGCGATCAAGCCCAGGGCGCTGCGCAAGTTATAGCAGTGCGTAGCAGGCCATAGCAGTGCGTAGCAGTCAGAGCAGTGTCACAGCGGCAGGCACTCTGGTATGGAACCCGGGTACCATGGGTGGCATTGGGTGCTGGCACCACTGCAGTACCGTTACGAGAGGGTGCCAAGGCGGCAGCTTGCGCTCTGGGGGGCGAGCGTAAGCGAGGTTGAGCAGTGGAGGACGCGCGTGTCTTGGACGCGAGACGTGGTCTTGAAGGATACATCGCTGCAGCGCGAGGAGCCGAGCGGACGAGCGGACGCGTCCGCTCGGACGCGTCCGCTCGGCTGCACCAGGCTATCCTTATCTGTCCATTTCTTTGTCGTTCTTTCGATGCTGCGTCGATGCCGCGCGCGCGGCCATGAATGGACACGAATCAATAGGTTCGCAGGTGCTCCAATGCCACCCATGGTACCCGGGTTCCATACCAGAGTGCCTGCCGCTGTGACACTGCTCTGACTGCTACGCACTGCTATGGCCTGCTACGCACTGCTATAACTCACGGCCTGTCGTGTCGATCTCGGCGCACTCGCCCGCATCCTGGCCTGTGCCTTTGGCCTCGCCTGGAGGGGAGCACTGCGGGCGCCTGGAGCGGAAAAGTTACCAGCTCTTGCGCAAGAGCCGTTTTCCAGTTTGCAATGCCAGTGTCAAGGCAGTCCAAGTCACAGGTTCTCCACTTTTGAATGCCTAGGCCAGAGCAGTCCAAGTCACAGGAATCCGCCAAGCGTCCGCACAGTGACTGCGATCACGTGTCGGACTCCGCGCCAGTGCTGGTGCGGCAAGGGACTGGTCGCGGTAGCGGCAGGCACGCAGGCAAGGAAGCAGACGACGCACGCAGACACAGACGGTCGGCACGGCGCCGTCGTGGTCGATCGGCCAGGATGATGAACGAGCTGGGCATCGGGCTTGAGAGCAAGGACGAGTGCCGGCAGGAGCTCAAGAAGAGCAAGCGCGAGGTGGAACGCTGGCTGAGGCTCTTCCAAGAGACGGACGTGGCGTTCATTCACGTGCCGCGCGCCGGGTCGACCTCACTGGAGAACGCCATCTTTGCGCAGGACGGCCACAAGCTGCCAGACCGCGTTTTCCTGGCCGCGGAGCAGCTGGAGGCGCGCTTCAGCTATGGGCGATTCTCGGAGATGTTCCGCATCGCGGCGGTGCGCAACCCGTGGGCGCGACTAGCCAGCGCATACGAGGCGCTGCGCGAGCTGGACGAGAACGACCCGAAGTTGAGCGCAGAGGACCGCATCAGCGCTCAGCTGGTGCACAAGCTTGGCTCCTTCGAGGCGGTGGTGGACTATCTCTTCCAGTTGCATCGCAAGGACTGCCTGAACGACTCACGCTGGCCGCTGCCACTTCCGGTCAAGGGCACCAAGGTTGGGCAGAGCTTTTGCCCGCCGCAGTTCCGGCCGCAGTTCACCTTTCTCACGGACCCGGCCAATAACCTCATTGTGGACGCGCTTTTTGCGCTGGAGCGCATTCGCGACGGCATCGAGATGCTGCGCAGCGGAGCAGCCGACACGCGCAACCTGCACCGCCGGATCGAGGTCGGCGAGCTCCCGCGTCTGTGCGCGAGCTCGCTCGCCGGCGAGATCGACTATCTCGCCTACTATAGCGACCAGTGGGTGGTGACGCGCGTGTCGGAGATGTACGCAACGGACTTCCGCCTCTTCCACTATGACGGCACCGGCCCGCCCGACCCACAATGCCCGCGCCGGGCGCTCAAGCTGCAGCGCGGAACGTCCACGCACCTCAGTCGCGATCTGTCGCGAATGCCGAGCGAGGAGGAGAAGGTGGACCTGCCTCGCACCAACGCCGTGCCCGAGGAGCCCGAGGAGGGTGAGGAGGCGAAGTCCTCCACCAAACAGAAGAAGGACGACGATTGCCATGTCATGTAAAGCAAGCAGAGGAGAAACGGACTCCTACCGCGACGGTGAAGAAAGAGGACTGCGGCCATGACCAAGGCATCGAGGACTTTTGCATGCGGCCCGAGCCCCTGCGCGGCCCTCTCCACACCATGTACAATGAATCTTCAACCAGCAACACTCAGAGAAAAGGTTTACAGCACAGTCTCTCACACTATCTCTCTCTGTCTCTCTCTCTCTGTCTGTCTCTCTCTCTCTCTCTCTCTCAGATAGCTGGTAGCGCTCTTGGGCCGGCCGACGGCCTACGGGTTCATCCAAAGAGCTGCGGGAAGGTGGCCCGCGGACGAAAGTAGCGGTAAGAAATCTTGTTGCCGTACTCGCGCTCGCAAAAGTCATGCAAAGAGGCGACCTCATCGACCAGGCCAACTTCTTGCGCGCGCTTGCCGACGAAGAAGTCGCCGTTGAAGAGCTCCTCATCGTTGGCCGTGAGCCGGTCGCCGCGGGCCTCCTTGACAGCGCCGATAAAGACCTCGTGCATGCCATCGAGAATGGTCTTGGCTGCCTTGACGTCCTCCTCCTTTTCAGGCAGGAAGGGATCCAGCTTGTTCTTGTTGGTACCGGCCGTGTAGACGCGGCGCTCGACGCCGAGCTTCTCAGCCGTTCCCTGGAAGCCGAAACTGCTGAGGATGACGCCGATGCTGCCTACCAGACTGGACTCCTCGCACACGATGCGGTCCGCAGCGCACGCCAGATAGTAGCCCCCGCTGAGGCCCGAGTCCTCGATGAAGGCCACGACTGGGATATCGCGCTGGAAAACCGCGCCGTAGCGCTTCTTGAGCTGGCGCACACGCTTGAGCATGAGCGCGCTCTGCACGGGCGAGCCGCCGGGCGAGTTGATCTGCAGCGCCACGCTGCGCGGGTTGCTCGCAAACGCCGACGTCAGGCAGATGTTGTACCGCTCGAGGTTGACGTGGTTTGCGCGTGCCGGCACCTGGTCCATGATGACGCCGTTCATGCGCACCACCGCCACATGCCGGTTGCCGTACTGCCGCGCGAAGCTCTCTGCAATGCGCCGGAACATGCTGCCCTGCCGCAGCCGCTCCCACCGCTGCCGCCGCCGCCGCCCGTCTGCGCGGAGCCTCTCCGCGCCGCGCTCCTTCGTTCGAGGTCTGGCTGCAGTGCCGCGAGTCCGGGCCGCCGAGCTGCGCCGAGCTGCTGAGGCGCAGGGATCTTTTTCCACCGTTTTCGACCGAAGAACCGGGCCGGCTGCGCGATCAAATGTCGCGCGCGACCCAACGTCTCGCTCGGCACGTGCCGCGAGCAAGCCT
>JABLUY010000127.1:0-20822 GCA_013306675.1 Thraustochytrium sp. TN22 | reverse complement strand
TCTAATGAGCGCGTCGCGGTGGTGACGGCCGGGGATGCAACTTGGAGCTTGAGGAGTGCCACCACACGGTCGCGAAGGAGCGCGAGGATCTTCGACTCCGGTCGCACGGGCCGGCCGCGCGATCAAATCATGATGTCGCCCGCGCGACCCAACGTCTTCTTTTCCTTCAAATTCTTCTCTTGGCAGCACTGGCAATCCTCATGATGAGCGTGCCGCGGTGGAGGCAACTTGGAGCCTGAGGAGTGCCACCATGTGGTCGCGACGGAGCGCGAGGAGCACGAGCGCGCAGCCCAACATGGTGAAGGTGAGGTCGCGCGCGCGGCCCGTGAGGCCAGCGGACCAGAGCATGAGCAGACGAATCTTTAGGCGCGAGAAGAGGGTGCCGCCGGCCGAGGCCCAGTCCTCCGGCGCGTGGTAGAAGCCATCGTTGAGGACCCGCGAAGGCGGCACGCTCTTGTTGAGCTCCTGCGCGATGCTGCGTAGGCCGTCAATGGAGTAGGCATTGGACTTGTTGCGGTAGGCGACGACCTCGGCCGGGGTCTCCTTGGCGGTGACCTCGACCAGCGTGTTGCGCTCCTTGACGTAGTCGTAAATGGGGATGGAGTAGCCGCACGAGTCGGAGTAGCGCTCCACGTTGAGCATCATGATGCAGCGCGCACCGTGATGGGCCGCCCAGTCCTCGCGCGTCTCCAGGCCCCAGGCCCTGCGCACCGCCGCGGCGCGCTCGCCCGGGCCGAAGATGCGGTCCGGCGTCCAGAGCTCGCCCTGGCCGTAAAGCCGCATGATGTTGGGCGCGCCCTTGAGCGCCACGAACATGAGCGTGAGCCTGCCGTTCTCGAGCACATGCGCGGCGGTCTCGGAGCCCGACCCGGTCCAGTCCATGTAGCCCACGGTCTTGCCCTCATCCACCACGCGGAACTCCGCAGCCGACTTGGGCGACACGTTCACATGATTGGCGCCGTGCAAGGGCGCAGTCGCCACGAAGAAGACCTTTTGCTTCGACAGCCACTCCTGGTGCTTTTCCGACAGCGGCGGCTCGTGCGCCTTGGGCATGGTGGGAGGCCCGCGTTACTACGCGCCGGACGTCCCCCGACCGCCAGGTGAGCGCGTGTGTGTGTGTGTGTGCGTCCGCGCGGCGCGTCGTGGACTCGACTCGACCGCCGGCAGCGCTCGTTGCCGGCTTCGACTCGGAGTTGTCGCAGCTGCAGTTCTGCCTGCCAGTGCCTGCTGGTAAACTGCACGCCCGCGAGACCGAGGTCGCCTGGCTGTCCTGGCAGCTGGCGGATCAGCACCGCTCGTTGCCCGCCGCCACCGCTCGCACGCTCCCGAGCAGCCTGATGGTTGGCGTGTGCGCTGCTTGCACTGCCTGCTAAGCGCTCCTTGCGGCGCCTGCTTGGCTCCCTAGTCCCTCGCGCCCCTCCTTCCTGCGATGGCGGCGGCCCCCGCTCACGCCTCTGAATCCGCAGCGATTCAGAGCGCCGCGCGGCCGGCCTCCGCCTCCAAGCAGATGGCGCGCGCACCGCGTGAGCCGCGACGGCGCCGCCTGCCTGCCTGCCGGCCTGCTCGCCCGCTCGCCCGCTCGCCCGCGCACGCAGCCGCCGCCGGCCGCCTGCAGCCCGCGCGCGAGGCAGACCCCGAAGCGCAAGACCTCCGCGCGCAGCGCGGCGAACGAGGCCTTGCGGGTCTGCCGGCGACTGCCAGCACCGCAGCTGGGTCGCAGCTAGCTAGCTGGTCTGCTGGGCAGCCTGCGGCGGCGACGGCAGCGGCGGGGAGCGTTCCAGGCGCGACGGCTGCGCATCATTCGCGCGGCGGAGCCCCTGCTGCCGCGGGTACCAGCGCTGCATTTGCATTTGCTGCACTTGCTGCATTTGCAGCAGATCGGGCCCGGGCTCGGAACTCCTGGAACTAGTGGGCGAAAGCCGTCCGCGGGAGAGGGGGCGCGGCGGGGCGAAGGCGGTTCCGGGTCGGCTGCGCCTGCGCAGAGCGCAAAACACGGAGGAACCGCGCTCTCCGAGGCTCCCGATCTGATCTCTCTTTTGCACTGCACGCTCGGCGGCGGCCAGGCCCGGGCGGAGCAGAAGGCGCCGCGCGCCACGGTCCGGCGGCTGGCCAGCGGCGGCGCGGGCCCGAAGCCGGCCAGTTTGAATTCGAATTCGAATCGCCGAGCGGCGGCCAGGCGAGGCAAGCAGCAAATCAATCAACGGCGGCGCGCGAGACCCGCACCGGCAGCAGCTGAGCAGCCCGCCGGCCGCGCGTGGGACTTGGACGCGTCGGCGCGCCGGCGCAGGTACGAGCTCGTGCGGTCCGTGAACGAGCGCTGCACAGATATCGCATCGGCCAGCGGCCAGCGCGCGTGGCCGGGTACGTGGCGCGAGACGAGGCGGCGAAGACTTCCAGGCCCGACGAAGCGGCAGTGGCGCGTTGCATTTGCTGGCAGGGACCGCACGGATCTGTGACTGTGAGCGAGACTGCGCAGACCGTCTGCGCCGTCGAGCTTGTGCCGTGCGCGTGGCCCGTGCAGCCTGGCTACGCGCAGCCTGACTAAGTTAGCTAGCTAGCTCGCTAGCTAGACAGACTGATTTCGCTGCGCCTGTCCGAGCCGCAGCGGCCAGCTCCGGCAAGCACCAAACGCGACGCAGCGCGGCGCGACGCGGTGGCTGACCAGCGCCTCCTTCGTGTCACCCGCTTTTGGTGAAAGAGAGGAAGAACTCCGGCGGGGACTGCGACTTCGAGACGCGGGGGTACGAGCGCAAGGGAATCGTCCATGGCGGGCGAGCGGCGCGAGCGGCGCGGACGGAGCCTTCTCGCGCGGCTGGGCGTGGGTCGGCGGCGCACGGCGCGAGCGGCGTCGCCGTCGTCGGCGGCCTCCTCGAGCTCGTCCTCGTCCGCGTCCCTCTGGTCGAAGCCGCTGAGGCAGCAGCGGCAGGAGCAGAAGCAGCAGCAGCTGCACCAGTCTACGAACGCGGGCGGAGAGGGCGCTCCGCGCGCGGCGGGCGGCGCGGCGCGCGTGGTGGAGGAGCGCAAGGAGGAGGACTGCGAGGCGCGCGGCGGCGCGGCGGCGCGCGCGGCGGGCGGCGGCGGCGGCGGCGGCGGTGGCATGGAGACGGCGCCGGCACTGGCGCGCGCGATCGGCGGCGCCCGCGCTGAGTCGGACGGCGCGTCCCGCGCGGGCCGCGCGGCGGCCGCGGCGAGCCGCGAGGGCAAGAAGGCGCAGGGGGGCGAGGCGGCCGGCACGGCGGAGCGGCAGCAGCAGCTGCACGCGCTGACGCTGGCGGCCGCGGGCGAGGAGGTGCCCGCCGTGCCGGGCCTGACGGTGCCGCCGGCGGCCACCGCGGCGGGGGCCGAGGCGGGCGACGCCGACGCGGATACGCTGAGCGACGAGGAGTACGAGGGCGAGGCCCTGCGTGAGGCGGCCAAACGCGCAGGCCTGCCCAGCAGCAAGGGCGCCGCCGGCCGCGGCGGCCCGCAGCGGCGGCACTCAGGGCGGCGCATCCGCAAGCTGAGCAACACGCTCCTGCAACACATCAAGGGCGCCGGCAAGGCGCTTCTGCGCATGGAGGACGAAGAGCTCTTGGAGCGGCGCTCGGCGCCAGCCGTGGGCGAGATGCGTCGCCGCGCGCGCACCGGCAACAGCACGGGCGCGCGTAGCGCCGGCAGCATGGGCGCCGTGAACCGGGCCGCGCAGGAGGAGGACCTGCTGCGCGGCTTCGAGCGCGTTGAGGCGGACCCGGCCTCGCGCCACCCGAACGACCTGCCGGATGATTGCGTGGTTGTCGGCTACGAGGTGCAGAACGGAGACACCATCAACGGCGTGGCCATGCGGCACGGCATGACGGTGGGCCAGTTCCGCCAGGTCAACAAGATGTTCGGCAGCGCCTCCCTGTACCCAGGGCAGACTGTGCTGGTCGTACAGCAGGCCAGGCCGCCCGGGTCCACGGCGACGCCGGCGGCCGCCTCGGCGCCCCCGGCGCCGGGGCTCCTGCATCGCCAGCAGAGCAAGCTGGGCGGCGAGATCTTCGAGGGCGTCTCGCTGGCGGACCACAAGATTCGCATCGGTGGCGTGCTCGAGGTCAACTCGTACTACGTGCTCTTTGACGCGCACTCCGTCCTGGCCTCCGAGGCCTCGCAGGTCGTACAGGCCTCGGAGGCCAGCGCCCGCCTGGCGCGCTCCTACCACTTCCGCCTCGACATTCGCGACGTGCAGGGCTGCAGCGCCTCGGAGACGCGCACCGCGCCGCCGGCGTCGGCCGCCGACGCTAAATCTGCCGACGCGGATGCGGACGCGGACGCGGACCTCGTCCACATCCCGGAGCCCTTTTGCATGCGCATCTACTGGTCCTTCCCGCAGGCCGGTTTCGTCAACCCGGACCCCGTCACGCTCTACGTGCAGGACCGCGAGACCTGCCAGGCCATCGTAGGCATGATCCAGGCCCAGGTGCAGGCACAGCAGACCAAGTCCGCTCGCCTTGCGCAGCTGCGCCTCACCGAGTCCGAAAGCATCACCAGCGGCGCGCTCGTGTCTGGCCTGCTCGGCAAGCAGGACCACGTCGCCAAGGCGCAGCAGGAACAGGAAAACCCGGCGGACCTGGTCCAAAAGGCCTTGCTCAACGGCGAGGTGAGCGAGGAGGAGGCCAACATCCTGCGCATCAAGAACCGCGAGGTCGAGGACCGCATGGCCGCCCTGGCCGAGGCGCAGCGCGTCGCCGAGGCCGAGGCCGCGGCGCGCGCGCGCGGCGGTAGCAGCGGCAGCAACGGCGGCACTTCGTACGCCGAGCCCATCAAGCTGGCGCTGCCGGAGACGCGCGTGCTGCCGCACTTTGAGGGCCCGTCAAGCAAGATCGTCTCGAGCGACGCGGAGCTCATTGACCTGAACCGCGAGCTGCCGGCCCGCCTGCGCAACAAGACCTGGGTCGTCACCTACTGCTTTCTGCGCCATGGCGTCTCGCTCAAGCGCCTCTACCAGCACTGCCAGGGTCACGCCGAGACTCTCATGCTCTGTGAGACGCGCAAGGGCGAGCGCTTCGGCTGCTTCGCCACGGAGCAGTGGGTGCCCACGCGCCCGCGCGAATTCTACGGCACCGGCGAGAGCTTCGTCTTCAGCTTCCGCCCGGACCTGCGCGTCTACAAGTGGACAGGGGCCAACGATCTCATCATGTCCAGCTCCGCCTCGCACATGGCCATGGGCGCCGGCGGCGGGGGCTTCGCCTTTTGCATCGATGAGGATCTCGACATGGGCTCCACCAGTCCGTGCCAGACCTTTGGCAACCAGGAGGCGCTCATCGAGGAGACCGAGTTCCGCCTCAGCAACATTGAGCTCATCACCTTTGAGCATCGCCACCGCCGTGGCTCCGTTGCCAGCGATGGCACCACCGACCACGACGTCAAGTCACTCTTTACACAGGGCAGTGGGTGAGCTGTTTGTCGCCATGCGCCAGCAAGCCAGGGGCTTGTGCAAGCCAGGGGCTTGTCCAAAGTCATCTTTGTGCAGAGCCTTGTTTGTGCAAGCCAGGAGCTTGTTCAAGCCAAATGCGTAACAAGACTTGCACAAGCAAGCCCTGCGTAAAGGAGGGCTCCCCTCATTCTGTTCATGTAGAATTAGGACGTGGTAACCATAATTGAACAACAACATCAACGACAACGACATCTCGATGGGCAACGAGAGGTGATGGTAAGGAAAAGAGAAAAGAAAACCAAAAAGTGGCGAATTTCAAAGCGCGGTACACATGCATCGCGCTGGGGCTGTTGCCGTCTTGGTCGAGCGATTGAATGATTGCTCTCAAAGCGAAGCGTGCGCTCTCATCTACATGCTCACCTCCTGCTGGTCTTCCGCATCGAGAAGGGGCTCGCGGTTCGCCGCGACGTGGGCCTGCGCGCGGCGGCGCCAGCGGTCGCCAAGCGCGAGGCCGGCCAAGAGCGAGGCGATACCAGTGAGCACGAGAGCAATCACAGAGACGCCGCCCGAGGAGCCTTCCTTGGACGGGTGCGCGGCACAAGCGCTGGAAATGATGTCGCGCACGCTATGCGCCTTCCAAAAACTCATGTCGTAGCCGATGTCCTTGAGCCACGAGGCCGGGTAGCCGAAGCGCGCGGCCGGGCTGCGCCAGTCGTGGCCCGGGTAGTAGTTGAAGGTGCCGTCGTTGTACCGCACCATGAGCAGGTCAAAGACGCCCCACCAAGCGTCCACGAGGTCCTCCTGCAGCTGGCGCGCAGCCGTGGTGGAGCCGTGGCGAAAGACATCGAGCGCGCGCGCCTGCCACTCGGCCATGGCTGGGCGCACCACCTCGGCGCTCATGTTCTGGTAGTTGAAGTTCATCCAGTTGGCGACCGCGTCAAAGGCCCACCACGCGCTCTCGCGCGAAAACTGGTCGCGGCGGCCCACCTGGTAGGCGTGCGCGTACAGGTCGGCGGTCTCGGCCAGGGTCACGTACTTGGACTCGCGCAGCGTCGAGACAAAAAAGGGCGCGAAGACGCCCGAGGCCGGCTCGTCGACGCTAAAGAGCGTGGCGCCGCGCTCCGCCGACGCGTAGCCCAGGTGCGTGTGCGTGGTGCGCGGGATGGAGATGCCGCGCGCGAACTGGCCCAGCTTGGAGCCGGCGCCGCCCTCCACGCGCTTCGGGTTGCCGAACGGGCCGGCCAGCACGCCCTCCTTGAGGTCCCAGGCCAGGCCCTCGTAAAAGCCCTGGTAGAGCGCGATCACGTCCTCCACCGAGAGCTTCTTGTCAACCTGCACAGAAAAGGGCAGGTCGCGCGGCGACATTTGCAGCTCCAGCTTCATGGAGGGCGCCACGCGCGAGAAGATCCAGTGCATGCGCACCGTCGCGTACAGGTCCTCGTGGAAGATCTGCTTCTCGTCGCCGAAGGCGTCCTGGAAGGACACCGGCCCGTTGCCGTCCCAGCCGCCGGCCGCCTTGGCCTCGCGCCGCAGGTTGGAGCTGTACATAAAGTCCGGGCTCTCCTCGCCCTCCTCCGGCACCGTCTTGATGGTGAACTGGTTCGCCACCACGGCCACGTGGCCCTTGGGCACGCGCTGCGCCGCCCACACCGCCGACACGTGCGTCGTCACGTCCTGCACGACGTGGAAGATCCAGGCGTCGCCCGTCGCGTCCGCGATCGTGAGCGCCTCGCCCTCGTTGTAGCCCTCGCCGTAGAAGCCGTGCTTCTCCGCTAGCGCGCCCATGGTCTGGATCGCGCAAACCGCCGTGCGGCAGCGCTCCAGGCCCAGCCGCATCAGCGCCGCGATGGAAAAGTATGCGTCGCCTAGCTCGCCCGTCTTCGGGTCGCGCTGGTCCCGGCCGGCGTTGCCCACGCGGCTCGAGCAGCTCGACTCGCCCATGCTCAGCCCGTGCTCGTTGATCATCGCGTACGTCGCCTCCCACACCGCGTACGTGTGGTTCACCTCCGGGATGCTCGCCACCACCGGCGCGTGCGCCTCCATGCCCGTGTTCTCATAAATCACCGCGCGGTCGCCCGCCTTGCGCGGGTACAGGTCGCCCACGCCGTAGATCTCGTGCTCCGCGCCCTCGGCGTGGTCGCGCGCCGGCACCAGCGCCATGCGGAAGTCGCACACCTCGCAGTCCGTCGTGTGCACCGTCATCGGCACGCCGTCCTCCGACGCGCCGCTGCTCACGGCCACCGTCGTGCACGCCTCGCCGCGCGCCGCCAGCGCCGCGGCCGCCGCGGCCGCCGCCACCACGTGCCTCATCAGGCCCATCCTTCGCGGCCGCCTCCGCCAGCTGCTGCTGCTGCTGCTGCTGCTGCTGCTGCTGCTGCTGCTGCTGTTGCTGCTGCTGCTGCCGCTGCTCCGGCTGCTGCTCCTCCGCGCCGCGCCGCCGCCGCCGCCGCCGCCGCTGCGCGCCGATCGCCGATCGGGTTTGCCTGGGCTTCCAAGCGACCGAAGATCGCCGCGCGGAAACGCCGCAGGACATGCGCCCTGCGTCCTCTCGGAGTCTCGGGGCAGCGGCGCGACCGCGGCGATCAGACGTCAGTCAGGACGACGAAGCTCCTGCAGCTCGAGCGAGATGAGCTGCCGCGCGCGGCGCAAACGTCTTGAGACAAGAGGGAAAGCGACGCGCCGGCGAGCCCATGCGGACCGCCACGACGACACAAGTTCCATCCTCGCATCCTCCTCCTCTCGCGCGTCGTCTTTGTGTCGGTCTCTCCAGCGCTCGATCCGGCCTTGCGTTCTCCTCCGAGACCGCCCGCCCGCATGATGTAGGCTCGCATCCTCAAGCTATGGACGCCAACCAAACCAGCCGAGGCGCAGCTCCAGCTCCCGCCCAAGCTCCATTCCCATTCCCATTCCCATTCCCATCCCCATCCCCATCTCCATCTCCATCTCCATCTCCATCTCCATCTCCATCTCCATCTCCATTGCCAGCTCCAAGCTCCAGATCTCCAAGCTCCAGATCACCAGCTCCAGCGCCAGCTCCAGCATCTGCAGCTCCAGCTCGGGCTCCAGCTCCAAGAGCAGGTCCAGGTGCAGCTCGTGGCGCAGGTGGCGCTGCGCCGCCGCGAACCCGGAAAAGCGGTGGCCGCGCGGCCGCGGCGGCAGAGCCCAACTTGAAGCGCGCGGCGGCGGCGGCGCGGCGGCGGCGGAGCGGCGGCGGCGCGCGGCGGCGGCGGCGCGTGCGAGGCGCCACCCGCGCAGAGGTGGCGGCGGCGGCAGCGGCCGGCGAGGCCTCCGCGGCGCGGAGCGGCGGGATCGGCGGCGAAGGGCGCGTCAGCGCGGCGGCAGCGCAGCCGGAGCTGCAGACAAGCGGCGAGGCGCGCGCGCGCGAGGAGGCGCAGCATGGCGGACCGCAGGCCGCTGCTGGAGCGCGAGATGATGTCCGAGGAGGAGGACGAGTACGAACGGCGGCACCACGGGTCGCCGTACAGCGGCGACTACGAGGACGCGCACGGGTCGATGCACGAGCCCGGCGTGGCGCGGCGCGCGTCGGCGGGCGACTATGAGGTGCACGAGCGCGTGCGGCATCGCAGCGCGGATGGCGAGCATGAGCGTCGGCGCGGGCATGAGTATGACTCGGACCACTCGGATGAGTATGACGGCAGCGTGCGGCGGCCGCTGCGGTACATGAGCGACGGCGCGCTGAGCGAGGACGGTCTGGACGACGGGCGCGACCGCCGGCGCGGCGACCGCATCGAGGACCGGCTGCCGCTGATCCCGTCGCGCGCGCGTTTCCCGGGCCAAACGTCGACGCGGCGCGGCGTGAGCAACAAGCTGCCGCGCAAGATCCCGCGCCGCATCAAGGGCAAGTTCCGCCGCATCGTGGCGGACGCCGCCGAAGAGCGCACCGGGCGCATCGCCGTGTACTGCCCGGCGAACGAGATCGATCTGGACGAGGTGTACGCGCACCTGCTGCGCGTGCGGCAGCGCAGCGGCTCGTTCACCGGGACGGACCTGGACGACGGCAAGGGCCCGACCATCCCGGAGGGCGGGCCCTTCAAGATCGGCACCAACAAGAGCACCATCCTGCCGTCCTTCACATTGAATCACCGCACCTCGCCTATGACACCCAAGTCTCAGGCCTACAACATCAACACGCGCGATACCATCGACAGCCCTGCCTGGCAGGCGTCCATCTTTTTCGACGTGCTGCACCTGCGCCAGCGCATGGACCCGCCCCCGGGCGCCAGCGCTACGGGCGCTAGCGCCGCGGGCGCCAGCGCGGGCAACGTGGGCGCCTCCAACGCTGGCCCGGCGCCCAGCGCAAGCGCCGAGGCGGAAGACGGTGCCGGTCCCAAGGACCGCTCGGCCTCGCAGGACCAGCACCAGCAGCACCAGCAGCAGGATGTCCCGCGGAGCGTGCTCAAGCAGCAAAGCTCGCGCATCCTTTCAGATTACGAGTATGACGAGGAGTACTCGGACATGGAGGGCGTGCGCCATGGCGTTGCCCCCTCGCAGCGCTACGGGCACCGCGAGGTCTTCCTCTTCGGCTTCGGCTGCGTAGTGTGCTGGAACTGGGAGAGCGAGGACCACGAGATGCGGCTCGTGCGCTCGCTCGCGGCGTACTCGCGGCGCATGCTGGACGAAGACACGGCCGAGTCCGCCAGCGACGACATGGAGTACTTTTGGGGTTCGCAGAGCCGCGTGCGTAACGACACCATCGAGCTGTCCTCGGGCGATCCGGTCGAGCGGCTCGCTGTCTCGTTCGCGCTCGCGCAGTCCTCGCTGCTCTCCGTGTACGAGTACCGTCTGGACCAGATCATCGAGCGCAACGAGCACATCCCGGTCACGCTCGCGCGCGAGGGCAAGATCCACATGTCGCAGACCGCCATCTCGCGCGAGATCGGCCGCCTCTTCCTCGAGCGCAACATGATCAACCTCGAGAGCGACATCCTCGGCACGCCCGAGTTCTTTTGGCACCACGACGAGTTTGACCCGGTCTACCGCCGCATGTGCGACTACATGGAGCAGGACGACCGCCTCGAGATCCTCAACAAGCGCCTCGACTGCGTGCGCGAGCTCCTCGACGTGCTCAGCTCGCAGGTCGAGAACCAGCACGCATCCAAGCTCGAGTGGATCATCATCTGGCTCATTCTCTGTGAGGTCGTCGTGCAGGTCGTCTGGGGCGTCATCATCAAGGACATCTTCGGCTTCTTTCAGCGCTGCAACGGAAGCGACCTGTAAGGATGTTAGCTAAAAGTAGAGACCAAAGGCCACATACGCACCGAGGGGCATGCGCCGCGGTTTGCCCGCCAGCAACCGAGCGCAGTGGGCGAGGCCGCAAGCTGCGGCCGACAGTCTCTCTGTTCATCATCACCACACATAAGAAAGCATTACGTTTCACGCGCATTCCGGCCGCTCCGGCGGCGAGTCGCTCTGATCTATAAGATTTTAACTAAGTTATCTACATGACGGCGTCCAGAGGGGGGAAGCGCGGCGCTGGGCCGGGCGACTCGCCGAGGCGCGCGTGCAGGGCGTCGTGCAGCCGCTCGCACTGCAGCACGGTGGCGCGAACGAGGTCGCAGGTGCGCTGCACGTCCTGCGCCAGCGCGTCGAGGTCCTCGAGCGCAGCGCACTCACGCGAAAACCGGTCCGCCGCCACGTAAACGTTGGCGTCCGCCTCCTCTGCGCGCCGCGCAACCTGCTTGCCGGCCAGGTGCAGCTGCTTCTGCTTGGCGAGCAGGAAGCTGGTTTGCAGTTGGGCCTTGCGTTGCATCGTATGGAGCACGTCCAGGCCGGCGGACGGCTGCAGGTCCTGCACGGAGTCTTCCTCGCGCGCGCGCCGCCGAACCATGCCGCCCATGCTCAGCTTCTCGCGCAGCGGCGGCCGCACCACGGCGGCGCCCTGCAGGAGGGCCTCCACATGCCGCGCCCGCGCCTCGGCCTCGGCTGCCGCCTCGGCCTCGGCTGCTGACCCGGCCGACGGCAGCCGCCGCCGCCGCGGCTCCGCCCCATCCTCCTGCTGCTGCGACTGCCCGTGGCCCATGTCTTGGCGCAGACGACTTGGCGCGGTCGCGCGGTCTTGGTTGGGGTTCTGTTCAGGCTTGCCTGGTACTCGGCGAGCCACTGTCAGTCAGTCAGCAAGCTGGAGGACCTGCACGTGTACGTGAACAGGGACTCGCGCCGCCATCGCATTGTCGCTTTGTCCTCAGGGAGAGAGAGAGTGAGAGAGAGAGAGAGAGAGCGCCTCGATACTGATTTTGTTGCAGCATGCATGAGCATGGTCCTCGTGGACACATGGTCCTCGTGGACACATGGTCCTCGTGGACACAAAGCAGCGGGAGCAAGATGGATGTCAACAACAGAGAGCTTGGGTTTGAAACGCAGTAAAGCTAGAGCATGTATGCATCGTCGTCCGCATGGTATGTAAACCTTATCTTCAAGCAGAGGCGCTGAGGCGCTCGGCGGCGACGTGTGTGATGGAGTAGACGGAGGCGTACAGGCTCCAGGGGGTAACGGTGCGAAAGTAGCGGGTCTCGGCCTTCTTGGAGCCGCCGACCTGAATCCAAAAGTAGGCGCCGGAGGCGCCGAACTTGACGATCTTGGTGAAGGGGATGGTCTCGAGGACGTGCTCGTGGTGGTCGTCGAGGCGGTGGATGCCGCTGAGGTCGACGCCGAGGTACATGGCCCTATCGGACTGGTACTTTTGGCACGTGAAGGTGGTCATGCCGAAGGCGTCGAGCGAGCGCGCCTTGTCAAAGTAGATGGCCTGAATCTTGGCCGGGTTGCGCGGGAGCGACAGACGATCCTGCGCCTCCACGACGAGGCTCTCCCATTCGCCAGCGCGAAGGGAGTTGAGCGAGCTGGTCGGGAGAACCTCGACGATCGCGTCCTGGAGGGAGCGGCCCTTCATCTTGGTGACCTTCTTGCCACCATTTTGCATGGTGAGGTCCATGAGGGCGAACTCGGCGAGATCGGCGTTGGAGGAGACGGTGAGCTCACCGATGCGAATGGCGTGCTGGATCTGGGTGAAGAGGCGGTCGTTGACGGGCTCTTCGCGCGTGATGACCAGGCGCTTGTGCGAGAAGATGGGGGCGCGGTGCTGCATAGCCATACGCGCGAACACGTCGCCCGGGCTGGCCCACCACGGCAGCGGCCAGGAGGTGCGCGGGGAGGGCGCCTGCGAGGATTCCGCGGACAGGCCAAGCATCTTGGCGGCGGAGCGCGCGGCGGTGACGGGGAGTCGCAGCAGCGAACGGTTGGCGTCATCCGGGGTGGGGGCCTCTGCGCCGCCGTAGCCGCTGAGCGGCTCGTTGATGCTGGGCTCCGGGCCGTACTTCTTCTCGAGCGTGGCGAAAAGGGACTCCTCGACGCCGCGCCAGTTGCTGAGGAAGTAGTCCACGTAGGGCAGCTTGGTGCGGTTGTACTTGCGGTAGAAGCGGATGAGGCGCTCGCGGTAGTCGACCTCGGAGGGCTCCTTGCCGTCCATGACGAAGATGGTGTAGAGCGCCTGCTCGGCGTCCGGGATGTTGGCGTTCTGGTTGCAGATCTCGAGCACGTAGCCAATGTCCTGGTTGGGCGTGACCGGGATGTGCAGGAGCTCGCCGTCGGCCTGACGGATGTCGGCCAGCACCGAGGGGTGCGCCGAGTAGGCCTCGACGATGTCCATGTCGGGCAGGTAGGGCGAGGCGCCGAGGTCCATGGTGGTGTGGAGCTGCACGAGGCAGAGGCGTGCGAAGTTGCCGACGAGGCCCGCGCCGCTGCGCTGCGAAACCAGAAAGTGCACGACGTAGAGCTCAAATTCGGCCGAGGGCGGGAAGCTGCGCGTCACCATGCACATGAGCGCCCAGGTGCGGTCGAGCGTGACCTGGCGCTTGTTGTCGGTGAGCTGCTTGATGAGCTGCAGGTAGATCTCGTCGGCGAGCTCTGGGTTCTCCTGGCCGCGCACGAGCACGTAGCCGGCCATGGCGGTCGGGAAGGAATTGGCCATCTCGCCAGTGTACTGCAGGATGGCCTTGAAGTTGGCCACGGCCGTGCGCGAGAGGTCCTCGTCGAGGTCGAGCAGACTCTTGGGGATGGGCTTGGACTGCGCGGCCAGCTTGCAGTCGGCGTAGCTGGACTTGAGCTCGTCCGCGACATACTCGGTGTAGTCCTCGTCGGAGCGGATCTTGAGGTACTTGTGCAGGGCGTAGGTGGCGTCGCTGGCCTGGGCCATGCGCGCGTTGAGCGCGCCGCTGTTGCTGGCCTGCACCACGCGCAGCAGGTCGTCCTTGAGGCGCTCGTCGTCCGAGGCCTCGCGCAGCTGCTGGCGGTTGGCGGCGCGCTCCTTGCGCGCGCGCTCCATCTCCTTGCGGGAGCGGACGGCCTCGCGCTCGCGCAGCTCGGAGACGGCCTGCTTGGCCTTGCCGGTCTCGAGTCCGAGCTCCTGGATGATGGGCACGACCTCGCGCAGGGCGGCCTCGGACTTCTCCTTGAGCGCCGCGTCGATCTGGCGCTGCACCTGGAGCTGGCGCTGCATGCGCTCGAGGACCTGGACGGCGGCCGAGTACTCCTCGTCCTCCTCGTCGAAGCCGGAGGCGCCGGCGCGGCGGACGAGCTCGGTGAGCGGGACGAGGTCGGCCTCGGTGAGGCCCTCGTGGGAGCGCGCGCGGATGGCAAGCGCCTTCATGGCGGCCGTGAGGTCGCTGACGGTGCCGGCCTTCTTCTTGAGCTCGGCGCGCATGCGGTTGGCCTCGTCCACCGTGCTGCCCTTGATGCCGAGCTCGATGGCGCGCACCGAGAGCTGCTCCAGGGCGGGCAGGTCGCGGTTGTCGATGGCGTCGACGAGGCGGCGCTGCACCATGCGCATGGCCTCCTCGGCAGCCGCGGAGCGCTTGGCCTCCTCCTGCGCCAGGGTCTGGGCCTCCTGGACCTGTGCGTCGTCCTCGAGGCCGAGCTCGGCGAGGCGCGGCAGGAGCTCCTTGATGGCGGCCACGTCCTTCTTCTTGATGGCCTTGCCGAGGGCGTCCAGGGCGGCGGCCTCCTGGTCGAGCTGCGACTTGAGCGTGATGGCGTCGTTGAACTCGGCCGTGCCCTCGAGCGAGACGGCCTTGCCGTCCTTGATGGCGGAGGCCAGCATCTTGGGGTCGCGCGCCTCGACGGCGGCCACGAGGGCGGCGGTGGCGACCTTTTGCTTCTCGATGAGCTCGAGCGACTTCTTGGCGCGCTTGACGACGTCCTGGCCGCCCATGTCCATGGCGAGCGCGGCGCTGAGCGCGGTCTCGAGCGCGCTGCGGTCGAGGGCGGCGATGGCCTCTTCGAGCATGCTGCCGACGCGGCTCTCCTCCTCGAGGCGGTCCAGCAGAGCGCGCGCCTCCTGCACGTTGGCCAGGTGGCGGCCCTGGAAGGGCAGCACGCCGGTGCGCAGCAGGACGGCGTTGATCTTGGCGGCGTCGCGCGTGGCCATGGCCGCGGCCAGGTCCTTGTTGAAGACCTTGACGCGGCGCAGGCGGCGGCGCGCCATGAAGCCGCGCGCCACGCTCTGCAGCTGGGTGGCCTTGGCGGTGACGGCGGCGTCGCGCGCCGCCTCCAGGTCGGTGAACTGCGCGGTGCGCATGAAGACCTTGGTGACGCCCACCTGCCACTGGCCGGCCTCGAGGAAGCCGGCCTTCTCCAGCGCGGCGCCCACGACCTGCGGCGTGCTGTCGCCGGCGGCGGCCCCCGGCACGAGCGGCCAGTAGCGGCGCACGAACTCCGTAAAGGACTTGCGCACCGGGTAGCCGATCTTGCGGATGCGGCAGACCTCGAGGAGACCGGCGGAGCGCAGCTGCGCGAAGCAGAGCGGCGCGTCAAAGACCTCGGGCACCTTGCGCGTGTTGGGCTTGATGCAGCGCACGTAGTGCGGCTCGGTGGCGCTGAGCAGGTCCATGAGGTCGGTGAGCTGCTCGCGGAACTGCGCGCCGATCGTCTTGCGGTTGTCGGCGGTCTGCGTGGCGCGCTTGCCGCGGCCCGAGAGGCGCTTGGAGAGGCGCTTGAGCGCGCCGGCGGCGCCGCCGCTGCGGGGGGCGCTGCCGCCGCCGAAGAGCGCGGCCAAAAAGCCAAAGGAGGACCCGCTGCCGATGGCGGCCAGGTCCGGGAGCAGGAGGTCGCGGTTCTTCTCGAGGAAGCCGCGCGAGTCGTAGACGACGTCGCCGGCGTAGTGCACGACGACGAAGCTAAAGGCGAGCGACTTGTCCTTGCGGGCCGCCTTGGCCTCGGGCGCGTAGAGGTGGGAGCCCGCGGCGCTCTTGAGGAGCTTGGAGAGGAAGCCCTCGTCCGTGCCGCGCGGCAGGCGGTTCTCCTCGTCGAGCGTGGCGAGCACGCCGGTCTTCTTGTCCTCGAGGGCGGCGAGCACCACGGAGTTGTCGACGAAGTCGACCTGCGAGACGTCGAGCTTCTCCTTGCGGTACTCCTCCTGCTCGAGCTTGAAGATGTGCGCGTTAAAGTGGCCCTGCAGCTTCTCGTTGCAGTAGTTGATGCAGAGCTGCTCGAAGGAGTTGTGCTCGAAGAACTCGAAGCCGAAGATGTCGAGCACGCCGATCATGCTGCGCTCGTTGTCGGCCAGCTTGCGGCCGGCAGACATCTGCGCCGACAGGCAGTCGTTGATGCGCGCGATAAGCCAGTCGAAGAGCGCGCTGTAGATGGCCTTGGCCAGGGCGTCGCGCGCGTCGCGGGCGTCGTCGACGCTCTGCTCGCTAAAGACGGACTCGCGCGCGTTGCCGCGGTTGCGCATGACGAGCGCCTTCTCGAGCGCGGCCGGGTCGGCGCCCAGCTGGGTCGCCGCCAGCTTGAGCACGTCCTTGGTCTCCACCTCGCTGCGCTCGCTGGAGCCGGCGAAGCGGATGTTGCCCAGGTTGAGGATACCGGCCAGGACCTGCATGATGTCGTCCCGCTCGGCGGCCGTGACGCCCATGACCTCCATGGCCATGAGCGTGTTCGACCAGTCGTTCGAGTCGTTGATGGTGGGCACCTGCACGCTGGACTTGCCGTTGCTCTGGTTCAGGTACCAGTACTGGTCCGCCGACTGCATGTGCAGGCGGTCCGTCATTTCTGGGTCCTTGGAGGCCGCTTCGCAGAGCTGGTAGAAGATGTGGTAGTTGCGCTCGTCCTCCGCCTGCTGCACCAGGCGCGACTTCTCCAGCAGGTACTGCGTGATGGAGCCGCCGACGATCTCGCCGCGCTTGTTGTCAAAGTGCACCTGGATGAGCTTGCCGAAGCGCGACGAGTTGTCGTTGCGCACCGTCTTGGCGTTGCCGAAGGCCTCCATGAGCGGGTTGGCCTCCAGGATCTGCTCGCGCAGGTGCGCCGACCGCTCCGAGCTGCCGGACCTTTCGCCGAGGTACTGCAGAAAGAGCTTGGTCGTCTCGGTCTTGCCCGCGCCGGACTCGCCCGACACGATGCAGCTCTGGTCGCGCCCGAAGCCCACCAGGTTGCGGTACGCGTTGTCCGCCACGCCGAAGACGTGCGGCGCGTTGCCGGCCGCGCCCTTGCGCACATAGTCCTGCACCACCTCCGGGTTGTAGATGGACAGCACCTTGAACGGGTTGATGGCCACCAGGATGCTGCCGATCTGCGTGTAGATCTCGTTCGAGTGGTACCGCAGCCGCAGGTTGTGCAGGATGCTCGCCTCGTCCAGCTGCTTGAGCGTCACCATGTCCGGCACCGAGTCCAGGCACTGCTCGTCCATCTCGATCACGCCCTCCGTCTCCGCCGGCGACAGCTTCAACCGGTGCCCGGTCTCCACCAGCTTCACCATGCCAGCCTTGCCCGGGTCGAACGCCGTCTCCGTCTGCGCCGCCACGAAGCACTCGTCATCGTTCGGCACGAACACGTAGCTGCCCTTTTCAAACCTCGGCATCCTGCCCGCGCCGCTCCGAGTCTGCGCGCCGCCCTTCCCGCGCCCTCGCCCCTGCGCGCGCCGCGCGCCGCCGCGCGGCCAAGTCTTGGGTCGCGCGCCCTTTTTGAAAAAACACGCCCTCGCCCTCGCCCGCGCCTCACGCTCGCGCTCGCCCTCGCGCTCTCCCTCACGCCGCGCCGCGCCGCGCCTCGCCCTGCGCGCGCGCACCAAGCGGGTTTGCCGCCGCGCCGCGCGCGAGCGCCGCCGCGCCGCGCGCGCCGCCGCCCGCCCCGGCGCAGCGCGTGCACGCCGCCGTGAGAGAGTGCAGCAGCAGGAGGCGGCACTCGCGCGGGCTTGTGCAGCGCGGGGGCAGCGCGCGCGTCCGGCGCGCGCACACCGGGGGCGCGGCGCCGCGTGTGCGCGCGCTTGCGCTTGCGCGCGGGGGCACACCGGGGCACACCGAGGGGCGCGCGCGCCGCGCGCGCGCCGCCGCGCCCCGCGCACGCGCCCGGCGCCGGCCTGGCGGCGGAGAGGCGCGCGCCCCGCGCCGCCAGGCGGGGAGGGCGCGCGGGGCGCCGCGCCGCGCGGCCGCGCCGGGAGAGGTACCACCCGCGCGGGCGGCCGGGAGGCGCGCCGGCGCGGCGCGCGGGAGGCTGCGGCGGCGGCGGCGCGAGGAGCGCCGCGAGCGCGGCCGGATCAGTGCGGGTGCCGCCGCAGGCGCGAGCGGGAGCGGCCGCTTGGGCGAAGCGGCGCGCCGTTCAGCGGAGCAGGTGCTTGCTGCAGGACGAGGAGGAGGGCGTGTGGGAGAGGGAGCGCGCGTGGGGCGGTGATGGCATCATGGCACGCGGCGGCTGGTGATGGGAGGGAGGGAGGGAGGGCGAGGCGGAGGAAGAGCACCAGCACTGGACGTGAGCGGCCAGGCGGAGGAGGAGCCTTCGAGGAGGCCGTGAACTAATAGTAGCTGCCTGATGACTTGGAGGGCTGTCGTGAGCTCGTCGTGTTTGTGCACACCTGGCAGGAGGTGCGGGCCCGGGCGCCTCCCGCAGGCGGGCCGAGGATATCCGATGTTGATGTCGAGAAGAGCCGAGCCGAGCCTCTGAGAGACAAGCCTGAGGCGCAAGAGCGAGCGAGCAAGGCAAGGCAAGCACGCGCGCGGCGTGGGCGAGCGTGCTGGGCGGCGTCGTGACTCGTGACTCGTCACACGACGGTACTATGCTCCGAAGCAGGAGCTGTGCGTGGCTTTGTGCGGCAACTGACGCAGGCGCAAGCAAGGAAACGATCAGGCGCATGCGGACAAGTCAGCTCGCACGTGCGTTTGCTGAATGAAGAGAAGAGAATCAGCGTCGTCGCCGTCAAAGTGTTTCGGGCGGCTCACTCCGAGTTACTGGCTCGAGCTGCGGCGCTGGAGGAACTCAGTGATGAGGGTGGCTTAGTGCTGCGAGATGCTCGGGGATGCAGACGCACGCAAGCGCGCACGGACGCAGGCACACGGAGGCACGCACGCACGTGACGAAACGTGACGTGACGTCACGGTCACGGTGAAAAGGTCATCGTCAAAGATCGTCTTTGAACCAAGGCCATCGTCAAAGGTCGTCTTTGAACTCTTTTTTTTTTGTGGCTGACTCATGCAGCTTCAAGAACTATGGCGCTGGAGGAACTCGGTGACGAGGGTGCGCGCAGCATGGCGAGGCGTGCCATAGCCCTGGCCTAGCTCCTCGGCGAGGCGGTCGGCGTGCTCGTGGAGACGGGGGTCGTGCTTGGCACGGAACATGAGCTGCTCGTTGAACTGATTCCACATCCAGGAACGGTTCTGCAGGCGGCGCTTGGCCATGAGGTCCCCGGACTCGGTCATGGTCTTGCGGAACTTCTCAACGACCTCCCAGACCTCCTCGATGCCGGTGTTGCGCAGCGCGGAGCAGCGCTTGACGCGCGGGCGCCAGGCCGGGCGCTTGCGGCGCATGAGCTGCAGCGCGTGCATGTAGTCGGTGGAGGCGTGGCGCGCGACCTTCTCCAGGTCGCCGTCGGCCTTGTTGACCACAACCAAGTCGGCGATCTCCATGATGCCCTTCTTGACGCCCTGGAGCTCGTCGCCGCCCGCAGGCGCAGCCAGCAGCACGGTCATGTCCACGACCTCGTCGATGAGGACCTCGCTCTGGCCAAGGCCCACGCTCTCCACGATGACCGTGTCGAAGCCCGCGGCCTCGCACAGCAGCACGACGTCGTTGGTGTGCTGCGCCACGCCGCCCAGCGAGCCGCGCGTCGGCGAGGGCCGCACATAGGCGTTCTCCAGCTTGCTCAGCTCCGTCATGCGCGTCTTGTCGCCCAAGATTGACCCGCCGGACCGCGCCGAGCTCGGGTCCACGGCCAGCACCGCCACGCGCTGGCCGCGGTCGCGCACCAGCATCGTGCCGAGCCGCTCAATCGTCGACGACTTGCCGCTGCCGGGCGTGCCGCAGATCCCGACCCGGAAGGAGGACGCCACGGTGTCCACGCCCTTCTCTTGCCGGTCGCGCAGCACGTACTCGAGCAGGAACTGCGCCTGCAGCGCGTGCTCCTCCTTCCACGACTCGATCAGCGTGATGGCGCGGCTCAGGCTCACGCGGTCGCCGGCGAGCAGGCCCTGCGCCAGCTGCAGCGTGCGCTCCGACATCTCCTCGCGCACCTCCGCCTTGACCTCGGCCGCCTGCGCCGCCTCATCCGTGCGCGCCTGGCCCTCCGCGCCCCTCTCCGCGCCGCCCGCGCCCGCGTCGCTGCCCAGCGCGCGCGTCCATGCCGGCCGCGCCGCCTGGCGGACATGGCCTCGCAGGCCCGCCGCCGCGCCGAGCCGCCGCAGCATCATCATCCTCGCGCAGCTGGCAACGAGGCAGCGAGGCAGCGAGGGAAGGGCCGCCGCGCCGCGCCGCGCCGAGCCTCAGGCCGCGCCGCTGCCCGCGCGCGGAGCCGTCTGCGTTCTGCGAGCGTCTGGCCCGCCTGCGTCGCTCACTACTAGCTCGGTCTCGAGCTATTGGTGCTTTGCGCCAGGGTTTGCGTTGCTGCGCACGGGCCGGACAACGCGGGGCAGCCGCGCGAGGCCCTGGGCCGGAGGGCGGCGGCCTGCTCGCGGCTGCCCGCGCCACGCGACGCCCACGGACGGCGCGCGACGCGCGGAACCGCAAGTTGGTCTGCATCTCTCGGCGCCATGCGAATGCCAACTTATGTGGGGCGGGACTGCTACGAGCGCCGATCTCGGGGTCTTCTTCACGTTGTGTTTGTACCATGGTGGTACGATAGCTTCTCAAGAAGATCGAAAATGCGCAGGCTGGTGAACGGGGAACTGCGCGACACGGTCGAGGACTCAAGTCGCACTGCGGACGGCGTCGCCGGCGCATGATCGTCGGCCACGGCGCAAGAATGCATAGCTCTTGTGTGGGGCTCGAGCGCGAAAATGCTCTCGAAGATCTCTGCACGGCACGGTCAAAGCGCAGTGCGGCGTGGCGGCCGTCGCGACGGAGCCCGGCGTGGAGGCGGCTGCTCCGAGCCCGGAGATTGCCGCGCGTCTCGCCGCGCGTCTCGCCGCGCGTCTCGCCGCGCGTCTCGCCGCGC